>JAFEMH010007237.1:0-97539 GCA_022495995.1 Adenophora triphylla var. japonica
CATTCGTTCGCCCTTTCAGGTATCCTCCTTCCTTATTAACCTCCCAGCTGTTCCAACTTCTTCTTCCATAGGAGCCATTCTCTAGCATCAAGCCTTTGTCGTCCACTAACACAGGAGGCATCGTTTGATATGCTTGCCTTTCTTCTCGATGATGTTCTCTCCTAGAGTTGGCTCTGTGCCTATCACTCCTAGGAGGAGTTATCTCTTTGTTTCTCCTATCCCTGTGAGAGGGTGACCTCAATGAAAGAAGTGGCGACATGCGCCTTTCATCTCTAACTGGCGACCTGCGCCTATCATCTCCAAGTGGCGACTGCGCCTTCATCTTCTCTAGCCGGCGACTGCACCTATCTCCTCTGCGGGATTGTGACCACTTTCGATCATGAGCGGGCACATTCCTTTTCGGCCTCTCTTTGTCGCTTTGTGACTGCAGTTCGGCCTCCCTGCTCCCGATTGGTGTTGAGGTGACTCCTCGGGTCGTCGAGATGGGGTGGTATGAAGTTGGAAATGTGAGGAATGATGCAGCCGATGCCCATTAAGAGGCACTTCCACCTTACTTGCCTTACACTCCTTTCACGTTGCACTGTTGGAAACACAGGGAGGCTTTGCCCTTTACGACCTCTGTCAGTACCTCTGATTCCTCACTCCATAGCCCTAGCAAGCCTGTTGCTAGAATTTGAGCTCGTTCTAGACGCAGTCTCCTTTCAGCTTAGGGGATTAGATGAGGGACACACGCCTGTACGGCCATTAAACCGTGTGGCGCAGCAGGAGGAAGGCGGTGCTCCACTGCCCGTCCATATGCCGTTTGTCTTTTCTCCTACCACTTCGGCAAACCTCTCGCCATCGCAAGCCTTGTTAGAGCGCGTCGCTCTAGTATGATGGCGAGGTGGAGGGGAGGAGGCAAATTAGCATTTCCGGCGTTAGTATTAGCATTTGTGTAGGTGTTGACATTTCCCTTCATTGGGTTCATCCGAGCGTCGGAGACATGTCCATCCGCGGTTACCATGGTTGTGGATTGAAGAAGAACTTTGAGGTCAAGTATGCACGTTTCCCGGCAATGGAACCAAAGCGATGCCGTATGAAATGTGCTTATCAATCTTCGTCACGTGGCGGGACCAATCACTTGACTCGTGACTGAAGTAGGGAGCCACGACTAGCCGGATGTGTCTCACGGATTAGGGCCTCGGGCGTGAGAGTAAGTATGTATGTTTGGAGAGCAATATTATATATTGAATAAAGATTATTTAAATGAAAAATTACGTCACCTTAGAACCGTTGTGGTCATCATGTATTTATAGTTGATGAGGGTGGTATATTTGGTAGGACTACATGAGCTCAGGTGATTTGAGGGACGGTTACAAGTCATGAGTACGTCTCTGGAATGGCTCTGATTTGTAGGGAACCAGTTATGGAAAGAATAGGAAGCACGTGCTCCTCGGGACTCGGTAGGTCGACACTTGCTTATGTGTCGAGGTCGCCTATGTGGGATTAGGGTCGGTCTGACTAATGGGCTGAGTTGGCCCATACCCGAAATGGAATATGGATCGTAGAAGAGTTGGACTAAGATTAGGTTCGGGACCCGGTGTAGGAATCTGACAATGAACTTAAGTCGACTCAATCAAGAAGATGTGGCCTTGAGCCATGTAAAAATTGGGCCTAGCCCACCGAGAATGTGGTGGGCAATAATTGATTTGAGGACTCGGGCTTTACTCGCTGGCCCGGCTCGACGCTTTGTTTTGTTCGGTTTATTTTAGTTTTCATGAATATAGTTATATTTACATATAAATTATCCAAAGTCTCAGCTTAAGATGACCAAAAATAAAGTATCACACTTAATTTGAGATGAAATTAGTAATCCCTTTGTCTCAAATTTAATTTCGTTTTTTTTAAATGTTACAAATCAAAATGTCTTCTTTTTATAAATAACTTTGTCCCTATTTTTTTTTTACTATTATCTCTTCACATTTCATTCTAAAGCCTCCAAGCAAAAATAGAAGTTTAGAAGTGAATACAGGAATATTTATAATATTTGGTAATATATTTTAACATTTTCAAAACACTTGTAAATAAATTTGTCAATGAGAAATTCATTTAGAGACAAATTGATTATTATTTTCATTTTAGATTTACTTATTGCTTAAAAGATAAAATTCAAAATTTCAATAAATATTATTTGGGATTATGGAAATAACCTTTATTTGGGTTCTTAATTTATTTTAAAAAATTATAATTTAGTGAAATATTTAAAAATAAAAACTAATCTAGTGAAATAAGTTTTCAAATAAAAGAATTTACTTTTAAAAAAGTCCGCACTTTAAAGTTAAAATATTCATTTTACCCCTAAAATAGTAACATTAATTTAAACTAAGTCCAAATGTGCATGACACTGCGTCTTTGATTTAATGCAGGAAAGTCAAGCATTTAAATCAAAATCCCTTGAGTTGCTTGTTTTCCCTATCTTTGGTTGTTATGCCCGTATCTACTAGTTTTAGAGCTTTAGACCCCTATCGTACAAGACTACACCTCTAAATTTTAGGCCCTTATTTGTCATTTTGCTCGTATGTATAATGTATAATGGCAATAGCCTCTCCTTTGAACTTGAAATTACTTTAATTGATATGTGACATGAATATCTTTTCAACCATAAAATCAAAGGAGTGATATATATTTTGTTAAAAATTTGTTTTCCAAAACGGATATATTACCTATTAAATCGAGATAAATTTTCAAAACGATATAAATGTGGAGACCAATTAATGGAATGTCAAGTTTCCATCATATAAAAGAGTAGAGCAAATCTAACTATGTAGAAAGATTCAAAAAGTTGAGTAAACTTACTTGAATTCAAAATTATATAATCAATAAACTTTTATTTTATAAGATGACTACATTTAAACAAGGAAACACATTTGACTATAGTGCTTATCATATTAAAGTTGCCAGGTGGTGAATTTGAATTCTGCATCCGATCAATTTCGAGTCTTTAGGAGCATGATGTTTTGTGGTGTTTCTTATGATGTAAACATTATGATGTTCCTTATGCTTGTGCTTATTCTCATGCTTGAATTCAAGTTCTTCAAATGATTCAAAAGAAAATTGATCGTCTTGTTCTTGATCATCTTGTTCTGCTTAATGTTGCATATGGCACTCTCACAGTGACCTTAAGTGCTTTTGGAGCATGACGCTTGTGATGTTCCTTATGGTGTTTCTTGCAAGTGGATTGATGTTTATGCTTGTGATTATGCTCATGTACGGATTCATGTTCTTTCAATTGATTCAAAAGAAACATGATCATCTTGTTCTTGATCTTCTTGATTTTGTGGTTGTGCATATGGTGCTTGAAACTTACGGTGCGTGAGGCATGGACCTTTATGGTGCTTCTTATATGACGTGTGACTTGTGTGGATGATGCTTATGCTTCCGATTATGTTCATGCTTAGATTGAAATTCTTCAATTAATTTAAAAAGAAACTTGATCATCTTGTTGCTTGATCTTCTTGGTTTGGTGGTGGTGCATATGATGCTTGACAACTTTTGGCGTTGGAGCAATGATGCTTGTGATGTCTCTTATGATGTGGTTTTATGCTGACATGATGATTGTGCTCGATATTCGAGTTCTTCTTGACTAATTACTGTTATCTCTGAAGAAGAAACTTGAATATCATCATAGAGTTGACTAGATTGTATTGGAGGGTCTTCCTCCTCGAGTGCCACATTATCATTTTCTTCTACATTGACAGGAATTAATACTCTTGAAATTGTTGGAGTCACAAGAACCACAACCCCAAAGAATAAAAGAAAGAAATGTTTACCACTCATCTTTGCTAGACAATGAAATGAGTTTGTGATAAAAATGAATAGACCGGTTGTCATTTTATAGGAGGATTTCATTTCTCTCAAGATGACAAGTGTCACTTGCATTTTGTGTCGTATATTACAACAAATAATGAAAATCTAGCATTATTCACAAATTGATATTCTTCTCTTTTGAAAAAATTGACAAACTTGTCTACAAATGTTATAATTATAGTATAATGTGATTAATGGTAAAAATTACATTAACCTATATTCATTGTCAAATATTATATTAGTCTTTGGTAGAGATAACAAAGATTAGAAAAATATTTAAGATATATTACAATTATTAGGATAATCTTAATATAGACTTTGTTAAGTTAACCTAAGAAATTATAAAGTAGTGGGTCAAAACAAAAAGGATTCAATTAAAACCTTTCTTGATAAAGGTGTTTTTCATAATCCCAAATTATATTTATTTCATTTTAAATTGGATCTTTTGACCAATAAGTAAATCTGAAATGAAATAATACTCAATTTGTTTTGAAATGAATGTCTATTTATTTTTATTTACAAGCATCCTAAAAATGTTAAAATATATTATCAAATATTATAAATATTCTTGTATCCACTTCTAAAGTTCTAGTTTTGCTTGTATAAAATGAAATGTGAAAACACAATGTTAAAATATATATTTTTCCTATCAACAATTTCATATGTGTTTGATTTCTTGCATAAAAACATATGTTTGATTTTAACATGAATAAAATGATTTATTTTGGAGATCAATAAAAAATAACAAAAATCTATATAATTGTAATAAATATTAATGAATGTAGTTAATAAGTATTTTTTTAAATATAATTGATCTCTTTTTAAGGGAAATTGTGACATAATGTATTTTATAAAATTTGATAAATATAGTGGATAAATAATTATTACAGTGTTTTTCCAAAAACATAATAATTATTGTAGTGTCGATATCTGCGCATAAAATACTGTCACTTTGCTTTAATTGATCAATTTAATTGATGTTTGACCTTTCTTCATATAATTATTATAATAATATTCTATAATATTACGATAGTATTATTGAAGGTGAATTGAATATAATTTATTAAAAATTTATTCTGAAAATTATATTTTAATAATTATTTTAAATTCAGTAAAATTGACAATCAAAGTCAAAGTACAACAATCTTCTAGTACTTAGTAAGTATTATATTTGTTGGTATTTATCTAGTATTTTTTTGACATTTTTTTTTTGCAAATGGTATTTAACTAATTAAAACTTTAAGTTTGATGTTATAAACACGGTTACGCCAAAAACTATTTTCATATCTTATGTCCTTTTGGTTAGAAATCCCCATGGATTATAAGTCTTGACTTTGCCAAAAATGATAACTTGATTCCTAGCACGAGTTAATTAAGAGATCCATTCCCAAAGGAAAAGCATATATTTTAGTATTTACAAGTATAATTTTAATCATTTACATTTAAAGATAATAACCAATTTCATAAAATAAAAATATATATTAATGCACATTAAAAATATGATCATTGATTTTATTTAGTTTTCATGAATATAGTTATATTTACATATAAACTATCCAAAGTTCAGTTAAGATGACCAAAAAATAAAGTATTACACTTAATTTGAGATGAAATTAGTAATCCCTTTGTCTCAAATTTAATGTCTGTTTTTTTCAAATGTTACAAATCAAATGTCTACTTTATAAATAACTTTGTCCCTATTTTTTTTTACTATTATCTCTTCACATTTCATTCTATACAAGCAAAAATAGAAGTTTATAGGTGAATACAAGGATATTTATAATATTTGGTAATATATTTTAACATTTTCAAAACACTTGTAAATAAAACTGAATAGAAATTCATTTAGAGACAAATTGATTATTATTTTCATTTTAGATTTACTTATTGCTTAAAAGATAAAATTCAAATTTCAATAAATATAATTTGGGATTATGGAAATCACCTTTATTTGGGTTCTTAATTTTTTTCAAAAAAAAATTATAATTTAGTGAAATATTAAAAAAAAAAAAAAACTAATCTTGTGAAATAGTTTTTCAAATAAAATAATAATTTAGTGAATTACATATTAGTGAAGAATTTACTTTTAGTCCTTTAAAGTTAAAATATTCATTTTACCCCTAAAATAGTAACATTAATTTCAACTAAGTTCAAATGTGCATGACACGTGCTAATTTAACGGGAAAAGCAAGCATTTCTGTCAAAATTCCTTGATTGCTTGTTTTCCCTATCTTTATATTTATGCCCGTATCTACTAGTTTTAGAGCTTTAGACCCTATCGTACGAACTACACCTAAATTTTAGGCCCTTATTTGTCATTTGCTCGTATGTATAATGCATAATGTATAATGGCAATAGCCTCTCCCTGAACTTGAAATTACTTTAATTGATATGACATGAATATTTTCAACCATAAAACCAAAGGAGTGATATATATTTTGTTAAAATTTGTTTTCAAAACGGATATATTACTTATTAAATCGAGAGATAAATTCCTTTTCAAAGCGATATAAATGTGAGACCAATTAATGGAAATAAGTTTCCATCATATAAAGAGTAGAGCAAATCTAACTATACAGAAAGATCAAAAAGTTTCTAAACTTACTTGAATCAAAATTATATAATCAATAACTTATGTTATAAGATGTGATGGATGTTTTTTTACACACCCATTTCATACACTTTCTCACTTACTTGGAGTTTGGTTTCCCGGGTTTTGTTGTGTTTTAATCGATGTTTTGGAGTTTTGTTAAGAACAGGGCTAAATGCGGGAAAGTGTGAAATGCAAACAAATTATGGCGAAATGTGGACTCGCAAGGGCTTTGGAGTAATTTTGGAGAAAAGTCGGGAAAATTGGTGGAGCCGGCATTGTTGTGGTGGGCGACCGCCCAGAATAGCGTGGGCGACCGCCCAAGCCGAGGAAGTTCACAAGAGTTGAAGGCTCTCGTTGTCATGGGCGACCGCCCAAGGGGCCGTGTGGGCGACCGCCCGGGTTTGATGAAGAGTGAAGGCCGAAGGCTGCTTTGTACTGGCACTGGGTGTGATGTACCCGATTTTTTTTGAAAATCAAAGCGGAGTCGCCACGCCATTTTGTTTTAAGGGCCAAAACTTTGAAAAAAGCCGAGATCAGAGATTTGGGTTCGGAGGTCACGTTACGCGCCGGGAAGGACGTTAGTGTGCACCCGGAACGCCTCGTAAGAACGAGTCTTCCAAACATTCAAAATCCTTTGTTGGGTGTGTGTGTGTGTTTGTGTGTTTTGGCCAAAATAAGTTGAAACTGAGGTAAGTAAAAATTGGGAACTCTTTTTAAGGCTTTAAACTGATCCCATGATTTTTGGGTGATTTTTGGGTTGAGATTTGTAACTCAAAGATTTTTGGAAGTTGAAAACCATTTCTGCCAAAATGAAAAAAGCAGTTGACCCTTGACTTTGAAATGGACTTTAGGGCTTGAAAACTCCAGAATCTGGGAAAAGTCCGGGAATGAAAAATGTTCAAAACACCTTAAAAAAGGTTTCTGTAAAAGAACTTTTCATTTTGGAGATGATTTGAGGGGTCAAAACCTTCTGGAAATCTCAGATCTGAAATCTGGATTTCCAGAGACTGATGAACTGACCTTTAAAAGAAAATTTGAAAAAAGGAGTTTTACTCACACAAAAAATAAAGTAAAAATATGTATGGAAAGATCTGGATGTTGGCTACAAAAAGTATTTTGTAGTCAACACCAAATTCCAAGTTTATCTATGTCCAAAAATTAGACCATGGACTGAGGTCTGAGAAAATTGCTACTGGACAGCAACTTCCCATGAAAGAAAATATGATTTTAAAGGGGGGTTTTGCATCCATGCTTGTCCCCATTTCCCTAGGTTTTGGTTAGTGATCACTTGACATTTTAGTGGTGAATCAACTATACCAAACCATCCTTAAGTACATTAGGACTAAGCACTTCATTTGCTTGGGAAGGGGATTTTTATCCTTTGAAAATGAGATTTGATGCTTGAAAATGAGTTTTCTTTGCAAGAAAGTAAGAACACATTAAAGAAAATGTTGATCCTTGTAGAAGATCATCCATGGAGATGGACTTCCATGGTGATCTTCTTGGATCTTAAAACAAGAAGATAGAATGAACTACATTTTGTAGTTTGAAGATGCATGCATGGATGAGAGATTTAGGGTAAGAAGAGGGAGGTTATACCTATCTTCTTTGTATTTTGAGGCTTTGGCTTGAATATATGAGTGTTTGAGGCTTGAATGTGTTTAGGGTTTGAAAGTGTTTAGGGTTGATGATTTGAGTTGGTTAAAGAGAAAACAAGTAGATAACAATGAAGTCCTCTATGTTTTCTCTCTATTCCTCCTCCTAAAGGGTGATTTGAGCTTGAGTTAGTGTATGTATAAGAGTATGTATGAGAGTGATTTGAAGTGTTTGTGAGTGAGTGAGATTTGGGAAAGATTGAAGAGAAAATGGTGGCAATTCAAGTGAATTCCCCTTTGTTTTCTCCCTATATTTCGCCCGAGTTTCGTTCTTTGTGATCAAATTGTGTTGTGTAAGCGAGAGAGGAGGTTCAATTTATAGCCCTCTGAAATTGACAAACATGTCCGCGCGGATATGATTGACGGCGTGCCTTTGTTCATTAATTACGGCTTCGGGCTTTGGACGGGAAGAATAAAATTCAAAAATCCGGCAGTTTATGTTTTTCAACTTGCCCAATTCGGATTTTTCTTATTTCTTTTGCTTTTTGAGATTCTTTTCTTGGTTTAACTTTAAATGGCAATGCCCATTTTACCCTTACTTTGTTAGAAAAGTTAGGAATGTTAGGAATGTTAGTAATGTTATAACTTTCGTTAATTTTCTAACGAAAATGCTAACAAGCTCAAATTGGAGCACTTACGGTAGCCCTCGGCGACGGCGCTTTCGAAGGAAGCGGGGTCGTCGATAAGAGTAAGGCTCCATATTTTGGCGGGATGATCAAGTGATCGAGTGGCTGAACCTATTTAATAGGCTACCTACGTATCCTTAAGAGGAATCAAGCCGGTCGTAGTTCGGGTCTTTCGACTATCTTTAGTTGTCGACCACAGAGTATTTGTTTTAGGATGTCAACTTTGGCGGCGAGTTCTACGGTCGATTCTTGAAAGAAACTTCTGTGGGGATAAGAAATGACCCTCTTCGGTCTGATGGCTAGGGTTGTATATCCGCTCTGTGGGGATAGGAATGACCATTTTGGTGCAGTGGCTGAACCTAATGATAGGCTACCTACGTATCCTTAAGAGGAATCAAGCCGGCCGTAGTTCGGGTCTTTCGACTATCTTTGAGTCGTCGACCCTCTTGTTTTAGGAAAGTCATCCTAAGATTTGACTATTTTTGGGAAGTCACCCTATGGTCGACTATTTTTGGGAAGTCGCCCTATGATCATTGTTTTTGGGAAGTCACCCTAAGGTTTTATTTGTTTTGGGGAAGTCGCCCTATGATCATTGTTTTTGGGAAGTCACCCTAAGGTCGACTATTTTTGGGAAGTCGCCCTATGGTTTGACTATTTTTGGGAAGTCGCCACATTACTTGACTATTTTTGGGAAGTCGCCTACGGTTTTGACTATTTTGGGGAAGCCTGTGGTTTGACTATTTTTGGGAAGTCGCCCTAAGGTTTTGTTTGGGGAAGTCACCCTATGGTTTGACTATTTTTGGGAAGTCACCCTAAGGGATGATTGCGATTTATCGCTTTTCTCGTGTTGTGTGTGATAGCGTTTTAGGTGCCTCGAACCTTGATGATGGCGTCTTAGGTGCCTCGAACCTCGGTGATGGCGTCTCAGGTGCCTCGAACCTTGATGATGGCGTCTTAGGTGCCTCGAACCTTGATGATGGCGTCTTAGGTGCCTCGAACCTTGATGATGGCGTCTTAGGTGCCTCGAACCTCGATGATGGCGTTTTAGGTGCCTCGAACCTTGATGATGGCGTCTTAGGTGCCTCGAACCTTGATGATGGCGTCTTAGGTGCCTCGAACCTTGATGATGGCGTCTTAGGTGCCTCGAACCTTGATGATGGCGTCTTAGGTGCCTCGAACCTTGATGATGGCGTTTTAGGATAGATGGTCCTCTAGTGGACTTCATTTGAAGGGATCGGTTTTACGTCTGCTGCCGAAGGAAAGGATGACCGTGCTGGTCGAGTGGTGGACCTAATGATAGGCTACTACGTATCCTTAAGAGGGAATCAAGCCGGTCGTAGTTCGAAAATAGTAGGGATGGTCTTTGATGGTTTGACGGTATTTGAGGTTTGACTATTTTTGGGAAGTCGCCCTAAGATTTGATGATAATGTTCTTTTAGAAAAGTAGTTGATTAAGATATGCTTTCATACTGTCTTTGTGCTTACACAGTAGGCTGAGGCTACGGGCGATGTTGATGAAGAGTTGTTAGGTTGCCGTTCGTGGGACGGTTTACGCGACGATTTCTTTGTCTTTGGAGGCATTTTGACTGAAGGAGGAGTTTGGTTGAGTACGCATCTTCTTTGGTGATCGTCAAACTTGTAGAGGTTTTTGAGCTTGTCTTCACATTGGGACTTCTTGCTTTTGAGAACTTGGTGTCTCTAATCGCATTGTATTTGAGAACTTGGCGTCTGACCGATTTGTATTTGAGAACTTGGCGTCTGGCCGATTTGTATTGGAGAACTTGGCGTCTACGGCCGTCTTGTATTTGAGACCTTGGTATCTTTGACCGATTTGCATTTGAGAACTTGGCGTCTCAGGCCGTCTTGTATTGGAGAGCTTGGCGTCCACGACCGATTTGTATTGGAGAGCTTGGCGTCCGACTTGGCGTCCTTGACTGATTTGTATTGGAGGACTTGGCGTCCTTGGCCGGATTGTATTGGAGAACTTGGCGTCTACGACCGATTTGTATTGGAGGAACTTGGCGTCCTTGACCGATTGTATTGGAGAGCTTGGCGTCTCGGACCGGATTGTATTGGAGAACTTGGCGTCCACGGCCGGGTGTATTGGAAGAACTTGGCGTCCACGACCGGTGTATTGGAAGCTTGGCGTCGCGGTCTTCGTATGTTTGTGGATGTTGAGTGTTTTCATCCATTTGAGGTCGTCTTTGGTGAAGATCATCCTTGCTTAGAAAAGGGGATTACGTTTGAATTCCTGCATTTGTTAGTGAAGAGGAAGATGCATATATGGCATTCATGATGGCGGATGCATGCATAGAACCAAAAATGATTATGAGATGATGCGTTTATTTGCTTTCGAAGATGCACTTGGCCTAAGCTTTTGGCGGGGAAATTACGATTTATGATTTTCAATCACTTAGGATTTTTCCTATTGATTCAAGTTTTGTGCATGCTACATGAGCCACAGGGAGATTTTGTGGGGATGCATGGTGATGAGAGGGGATATATGTGTTGTTATTTGTTTGGGACAAGCTTTGGTGGTGGGGTGATATCCTTTAGTCGCGGACTGAATTGCATGTTATTGATGAGGTCAATTTTGATCTTGGGATGAAGTTGGATTTGAACCCGGGTCTCGATTGAAATTTCTTTTCGGTCTCGGACATTTGAAGGCGACGGCGACGGGCTCTAGAATCAAAGCATGTTGACATGAATGAACCCTCTTTTGCTTGGGTTAGTTGTGATTTGACGAAATGCGATATGAGGAGATTCCCAATTCTCAACTTTTGATGATGCGGGGAGTTGCCATATGCCAAGTTCTAAAGTGAAACTCCAAGACGGTTGTTGAGGTGACCGGACCTTTCTTACGAAGATAGGTGTGACTTGATAAAGCCCCATTCCATGGAAAAGACATGGCGAAAACCACGGAATCTTTCTACGAATGATTTGATGAAGCCCCGGAGTTTGACAAGCGTCACTACGAGAGGTCCGGTTAAAGGTTTGGTGACATGCGATGAAGTACCGAGCCAATCGATCAACGTGAGAGCCTTGAGTGAAGTTGTCATGAAGGAGAAACCCGTCTTTGATACCGAGCTATGAAACTAGAATCCTCTCTTCGAAGAGTGTCTTCCATATAGGAGCTGTTAGCCATAGTGGCACTTGGCTTGTTCGTGGCTTCAATCATATTCACCCTACTTTTTTTTTTAGGGAATGGATTGTTGATTGTATTGGGTCCTTGGGGTCCCCTTTTCGTCGGTTCTCACCTTTGCCCTTTTCGGGAGTCGTGTTGGAGGTGGAAGAAACCCGGTATCCGTAGCGAGTGCGACAACTCGGCTGGCGATTGTAAGCCCTCTCAAATTTAGCCCGGAATTGATCATTGCCCGTAGATCCGGATAGGGAAATTGCTAAGTGAGGCCCTCGAGATGTGGTTTCGGGCGTGGCGAAAGATGTCTAGTTGTTCCTCTTCAAAAGGAGGAGTTGCCATCTTGCTTGTAAAAGTCCACGATGTTCTCGTCGGGGCCTTGCATTGTTGTCTGCGGAGTCAAATCTATTTGCTTCCCACTCCAAGTTAGCTAGTAGTCTGGTCCCATGTAGCCACGGCCTCGGATTTTAAGCGGAAGAACCATTTTAGAGCCTTGGACTTCAAAGAGGCTGAAATAGTCGGCCAAGCTGGCGATTGGCGCCCCTTTTGACCTTCATTGCCAAGGTATACGTGTCCGAGATGGGTTTTCGGGCATGCGGTGCCATCAAAGAGATCCAAATTAGGCATCACGAATTTGTGGGGAGCAAAGGAGTCGGGTTCGTTGGTCGGAAACGGACTTCTTAAGCGGTCAATTCGGCAATCTGTGCTTTCATTTCCTTGTGTCGTTCCACGAACCAAGCCAAATGAGGGTCTTGTGGTGGAACCATGGCATTCAAACCGGCGGCGAGCTAGAGAGGAGCTACCGCGGCATACGAGGTGGAGGAACAGCCGATGCAGGGACATAGGTGAAATCCTGTCCTTGGCCCGAATCACCCAGGGAGCTTGAGTAGGACCACAGGCAAGGGATAGAACCTCGCGGCTTGTTGTTGATTTTCAACCGGCAAAGAGGGCGAAGCGATCTTGATGTAGGCTGGGTAACTCGGATTTCCGGAGTGAGGCCCATAAGTAGGCTTAAGTGCGAGGCTGCTTTGTCACGATTGTTGAATTGCATAGGCGAAGGTGCATGACCGAGAATGCTGCGGTCTGGTGATTGATGGCGGGATGGAGGCTTGGTAACCCAGCTTTGAGTGAGAATGGATTTGTGAAAATGTGTGAGGAGCGGGCGAGCTAGCGTCATTACGAGGAAGGGCTTATGTTGCCACTGGACCAGGCTGTGGAAGCATTCCAAGCTGTTCTTTGCGGAAGGCCACGATAGATTGGTTCCAAGCGAGGTGGGATTCCAATTTCTTTGTGGCATTCGAGGTAACCCCAAACCATGAGAAGACATTAAAATGCGATTTTGCCCCGAGGAGGCGTGAAGCCCGATCGGTCACGTTAGGCTGCATGGGTCCGGTAGTACGTATTTGGGGTTTCTTTGTCCCGTTGAGACGGTCATGAAGGGATCTTGTGAGGCTTGTGCGGTGCGGGGATTGGATATCTTGAACTAGGTTCTTTGTCGAGGCATTTCAAGCGATGTAGCGAAGCTCTGGCCCGATGCATGCCAGCTTTGAGGCATACCAAAGCTACTTTGTGACATCTGAGGCGGACCCCAGCGCTTTGAGGCATACCATGCGGCCCAAATCGGATGAAGTCAATTTGTTTCTCAAGCAGCGTCCCAGGCCCGAGCTGTGAATGTATATCGGGCCAGAAATTTGAAAGGATGGGCGGATTCGCGAGTTGAGAAGAGTGTGAGGAAGGTGGTGGTAGTCTGTTTGGCCAAGATAGGGATGGGGATCCTTTTCCTCTTCTACCGTGAAAGTTCCATCGGGGTTGAGGGCAATCGTCAAACCAAAATTCCTGACATCTTCCAAGGACGAACATCGAAACCTCATTACGATTGGCACAAGGAGTTTTATGGACTCGGGTTCCAATATTAGCCATAGAAATATGATGAATTTACGGTCTTGGTTAAAATTCCGTCCTCGTCCTTGGACATCAAGAAGCTGCAC
Organism: Adenophora triphylla var. japonica; assembly: GCA_022495995.1. Classification (NCBI taxonomy): domain Eukaryota; kingdom Viridiplantae; phylum Streptophyta; class Magnoliopsida; order Asterales; family Campanulaceae; genus Adenophora; species Adenophora triphylla. The sequence goes on from JAFEMH010007237.1 coordinate 13,845, forward strand.
TTGACTAGCCCATGACCAACATGGCGATCAAATCTCATCTTGCTTGGTGGAGCCTTGGTACGAAGAGATGTATTTGCGAAGTCTTGATTTGGAAGAAGTAACTTGGCAAAGCCTCGGTCTCATATTTGTGAATCGACACAATTAGAGAGGCTTCAACACAGTAGGCACTTGTGGGCGATGCGAACAAAGACCTAACCCATCTTGTAGCGAGTGAAGAACCAACGTTCTTGAATTATCATGTAGCAAAAGAGGCAACCCATCCTTCCATATTTACTTTATTATTTTCTTTATTCAATTAGTCAGCAGGAAGAAAATGTAAAAGCAAGACAATTTTAGGAATGTATACTGCGGGGGCATATATTTTTTCGAAAAGTGGGGATGAATCCCGATTTGTATTATTTGATGGCCTCATTTGTGAAGGCACAAAAGAACTTCGCTTTGGGTTTGACTCTTTTGAGAGAGCATAAGTTTAGAAAGGTTTGTAAAAGTGTATGGAAGCCCCTGGCGACGGAAAATTAGTGTTTAGCTCTATTTTTCCTATAATGTAGAAAAAGAAGACTTGTCGAGACATCTGAAAATATGTTTTATTCAAAATGATCACAAGATTGCTTAAAACCCTTTATTAATGTTCGGGTTATTCAACCCCTAATCTCGATATGAACAAACATTTTGATTAATCATGAGGAGAAAGTCAGCGATACCAAGAGTCGAAGTTGGCGAATGGTGAAGAGGATCGTGTATAGGAGAGGCTATTGGTGAGGCCGGATTTTACGGGATTTGAATGTGTTTATGACCGGACCATTTACGGTTGCCTACGTTCCCCTCATTGTGAGGAGCTCGGAGTCGCCGTAGTTCGGGCACGAGCGTGTTTGGCTTTAGAAAAGGGGTATGAACATTTGTGGTACTTTTGGTGAAAAGGCTCGGATAGGAAGTTTGGATGATAAGGTGCGGGCCTTGAGGTGATTCCTTGACAAGTCATTTTGAGCGATTCCGTTGCTTCTTGATCGTCGTCCTTCATCGGGGGAGAAAGATTTTGGATGCAGCTTAAGGGCTTATGATATGTTTTTGCCGTTGCTTTGCTTGCTCCCTTGTTGTCGACAACTTCCGTTCTTCGGGCTTTAATTTTGCCCATATGTCAAACCTTCTGATCGGCGGTGCTAGGTCCTTGGCCTCATTTTTTTTGAAGCTTTTGTTTTTTTTTTTGAAGCTTTTGTTTTTTTTTTGAAGCTTTTGTTTTTTTGAAGCTTTTGTTTTTTTGAAGCTTTTGTTTTTTTTGAAGCTTTTGTTTTTTTTTTTGAAGCTTTTGTTTTTTTGAGCACTTGAGGACGAAGGCAAGCTTCTACTTGAACTTTCTTGATGCATGGGGGCGGAGGCAAGCCCTGTTTTTTCGATATGGGGTCGATCTCCCGATCTTTGAGTGACCTTTTGTTGTCCCTTGATGTTGCCGCCTTCGTTGACTTGATCAAGGTGATGATGGGGATATGTTTTGGAAAGTGTATGGCTTGATGGAGGCCTTTGTGAGGTGAGGAAAGTGTATAGGGAGGGCATTAGTTGACTTTCTCGCACCAATTAATTAAAATCTTAACCATTTCCAGAGATTATTTGTTGAAGCGTGCAGTGATCATTTAAAATAAAACCATTTCATTAAATGTAATGTAGGTGTGCAAATAATGTCTCAAGTCTAGCGAGAAAAGAAAAAGACTCTTTTATAGAAAACTTAAGATTAACTACAATGTCCAAGGAGGACTTGATTGAACGAAGAAAGTACTAGAACCTACGAAGGTTGACTAAAAGCTGTTTTAATATTAAAGGATGGGTAGCCCCTAGTCTAGCTACTCTTTGTTGTTGGGTGCCAAGGCGCTTGAGCTTTCCATCTTTACGGTAACCACGATTCCATTACGCGGCCGAGGCGGTGATCGATTACGATGCCCGTAATCTTGGTGGGAGTGGAGGAGTTTGAGGCCATGGAGCAGTGGGGCGAGCACAAGTTGTCCAAAGAAACGGGTCGGAAAAGTCACGGGGACGAACTTTGTCGGCGAGCATATTGATGGAAGGAAGTGAACTGAGAGGACCTTGAGGGGTATTGGGCTCTGTTTGGGAGGATTCGGCGATGCGGCTGGTTGTTTTGAGTGAAAGGGGTGATACTAGGCGGTGTGTCTTCGGGCCTTTCTCAAGCTTGGAGGCGGCATTAGACAAGTGTGCTCACAGGGCGGAGTTGTCCTATCGGATTCTCTCACTTCGGGCACTTGAATTTTGCGCGACGAGAATCATTTCTTTGCACAGTTCGACATCTTGGGTCAAAGGAGTGCTAGTACTTATCATAAGATCAAGCTTCTCCTGCATTTGTTTCACTTGCTCTATCAATATTGCCACATGGGGATCAACGGGAACATTCGAGTTCTTGGAACTCGCAACAAGACTCTTATCGGCGAGAGGGAAACACGGCCGCGGGCGGGTGAAAGCGACGGGTGAATTCACTAAGTCCGGTAGACGACAACGGAAAACTTGTGGCATCCGGATTTTCTTTTAGCAACTCATGATCGCATTCGGGTGGGTGTAGAGGCTTGAACATAGCCACATAGCTCAAGCGATTATGTGAAGGCTGGAGCATAAGCGCGCGGTATTCTTGAAATTGAGAGCAGGTGTGATGGAGCCCAACTCGTTACGAGGAGCGAGGGCGATGGAGCCCTAATGGCACGAGTCTTTGGAAAGGGCTGAAGAGGAATTGTCCTTGGCAAGGGATCATATGTGGATGGAGGGAGGTGTTGGCCGTGGGATGGAGAGTTATAGGATGAAGGGGTGAAATCACTGTTTACGAAGTCTCATCTTCGACCATGACCGAGGGAACCATTCGCCTCAGCTGTTACACGAACTCCGTAGCGGCGGAGAGCATTGATGAGCGAGGGTCATTGTTCTTCATGAATCTTATGGGCGTTTTCCAAAGCCGGGACTAACTCTTCCTTCCTAATCATCGGATTTCTTGTATCCTTACGCACTTTACGCCAAATCTGCCATCGAGATCATTATCATCCCATTTAACCTTGGCGTCGATCGTGAACTTATCGGAGGCGAGAGTTCAAAGCATTTCACCAAATCCCGGCTTTGCCATGGCCACATGCTTGTTGCGGTCAAACCATCCATTCTCGACATTTGTTGCGACTAAATCATCGGCTTGTCGAGTACATTGAATTCACGAGTTTGAATCATAAAATTCAATCATGTTTACATTCGCGTTGTTTGGGAAATGATCATTGGCGGGGTTGAGATCAGCGAGGCGCTCGAGTTTGCCCTTCTTAATTAATCCACTGAATCGCCTTTCTCAAAGGCATGTACGGTTGTCGGTCGTATGACCGTGATGCTGATGGAAAGCACAATGCTTAGTGGTGTCAAAAGGGATTTTGGGATCCTTGGGTGATAGTTTCTCATGGGTTCGAGGAGACCTGCTCTAGCAAGCTATTTAAAACTTTGCTTAAGGGAACACCCAAATCCTCGGGATTCGAGATTTGGTCATTGACTTGGTCACCATTACGAACGGGGTTTGCCGGTTTTGGTCCGTTGGGGCGCTCGAAGCTTGCCGTTTCGATTAACCTTTGAACCGCTCTCTTCAAGACTATGCGGTTGTCGGTCGTGTGGCCATAATGATCATGGAAGGCGCGGTGCTTACTCATGTCGAGAGGTGCATTTGAGCTCCTTGGATGGTAGTCCTTGAGAGGCTCCAAAGGCCTACCCTTACTAAGCCCTTGAAAATTAAGCCCATGGGCATCCCAAGATCATCAAAACGTTCTCGTTGCCTTAAAGGACCACCATTTCTTGGTTGCTTTTGGGGGCCGTCAATTGTACACAATGCCTTCTTTCCTTTAGGATGTCGGAGCCGTGTTGGAAGGGTAAGGTTTATAGCGGCGAGACATGTTCGGACTCGTAGTCTTTTCCCGTGCACGAACCCTTTTGATGTAATCATCAATGTAATCGTCGAGATTCGACCTTTTGTAAACTTCATTCGTGTCGAGATACACAAGATTGATATGGTGAGATGGCCCGAGTCGACGATCGTCGATACTCTCGTTGCTAGGCTTTTCTTGTACCTTCTTAATTGGTTCTACCAATAATCCATTGGACGAGTCAATAGGAACATTAGGATTGCATGACCCCGCCACAAGATTGGCATTAGCAAACGAAACCACGGTAGGAAGTACTGCTGGTGGGAGGAATGACGATCGAGCATTAAAAGCGTGACCGTAATCTTCCTCATAAGGCACAGCGGTTGCCGAAGATGAAGATATATGGCTCGTAATGGGTGGATACCGGGGAGCGGTGAGTGCGGATCCGGAAGGCTGCTGAAAACATGAGGTTTGAGGCATCGTAACGATAGGATTGAATGTGTCTTGACCGCAGCGAGGAACATGGCTGCAAAGGGAAATGTGTATCTTGTACTTGATGAGCGGGAGCGGCTTGCGTAACGGCCGGGTGGAGAATTTGATGAGGAGCATTTGACCTTGTCGGACTTCCCAACCGGAGGGCGGGGTAGAGCGATGAAGTGGTGATAAAAGCACAGTGGCCCACGTGATCTTGCGGTATCATAGGGGCCGGTGTGCTTTGAGAATTGGAGGAAGCAAGGCGGCCCCCTACGAACCATGGAGCACGAGAAAGCAGCTGTCCCATTCCGAGATGGTGACAGAGCCGACCGATGCGGTGAAGTAGTAAGCCCGGCCCCTTCAGTGCGGGCGAAAGCCAGCGGCTCAATCTGGTGGTGAGACTGAGAGGCACGGGCGGGTTGACCTAGATCGGGCTGTTGAGGAGTATCGAGCGATGCGAGATGTGCTGACGGCCAATTCCAGTTGATGGCCGGGCCGGGCGAGGTTTTGGAGTAGCGGCGGCCCATTCAAGGCGGTGAAACCCCGAAGGTGGCAGGAGGTGCGGGAAGTTGACCAAGATCGATACGATGAGGCCGAGAGGCGGGCGAGTGATAGGCTTGGGGATGCTTGGCCCATTAGTAGTTCCACACGAAAGGGACGGGGCATTTGATGGTAGTTGGCATGCCGGGAGGGTAATTAGCTCAATCTTCGCATCAACCGTAAAGGTTCCATTAGGGTGGTGAACAATTGCTAGCCCACAGGTTACGATACTTTCCAATAAGCGGCGATGCGAGCCTCTTGATTTTGTCTTATACATTCCAACATCGATTCCCTTTGTTCGGCATTTTGCGGATTTTCGGGGTGTGGAGTTGTACGTCCCCCACCGTTCTCCTCTGAGTTGGTCATTACGAAACTTTGAGCTGAAGCGAAGGAGGAAACCGATGAAGTATCGACTTCGGAATGAGCGAAATTTGAACAAACGATGACCCGGGGTCTCGATCCAAACTTTGCTTCTTGTGGAAGGCACAAGGGTGTGGTTCGGACTCGGGAAGCGAAACGAGGTTGGTGTTTGGGCTTAGGGCTCATGCAACATGCGGTTATTTGTTCTTGTTTACTTAAAACATGTTTTATTAACCTAATCGGTTGGAAAAGATTGCTCTTCTTTTCGCGAACTACTCGATTCTGGATCGGTGGGCCCCGTCACTACGTCTATAAGCCCCTCGTATTCCACACGTATTTCGACCTCCCGGGGTGGGCGGCCCGGGCGAGGGTCCTATAGGGCAAGCGGGTCCCACCGACCGAAAAGAAAACGATCCTAGAAGTCGGCGGGTAATCGAGTCTTAACGAGTATTCGATGTAAATTACGGACAAAGGCGACGTCAAAGTCAAGATCATGTCAGGAGCTCGACGAAAAGTCGGCATGATTTGGACGATAAAGCGTCCACAATTGATCTTGACTTGTCGTCGGTTAAGCCGTAATTAGGCATGGAATAATCATTAATCCTTGATGACTCGGTGTCAATCTTTGGGAGTCGGTGTATAATTTGTGCCGGTCGAGCCGAAGTCAAGGCGCCGGTCAATATCTTGGTCAAAGTCTGCGGCGGGAAACCGGCGTAACTTCGGCGATTAGGGACCCGAAAGATATTGAGTCGGTATGCCGACAAAGGCTTGAAAGGAAAGGTCTATACACGAGACGGGGCATGACACGGACCGGACTAAAAACCAACGGGTCTCGGACAAAGTGTGTCACGGACAAGTGCGTAGTCGACACGAGGCTCCGTAGGATGTTTGGGTAGTCTGTGCTCATCCGAGAGGCGTAATAAGACCAAACGGACCGCGACAAGGATTTCCCGGGTTAGGGACGTAGTGTGCGGTGTAAGGTCACGTGCGCGTAGTGTGCAAGCGATCTATCTTCTTTTTGAGAAAAATAGAAATTTTTTTTTATGTGTCTTAAAAGGCATGATGCATGATTTTTTTTGAATTTTTTTTGAAAATTTTTTTTTGAAAATTTTATGAACACATAAGCACATAAGCACAAAAATTCCGACAGTTAGGGACATTATTCCGACAGTCAAAATTTTGACTTTTCCGAGGCGGCCAAAAACAAACACGAAACTTGTGCAAAAATCAACACACACAAAGCAAAGGATTTTCAAATGTTGAGACAGAAGCTTGACCCTCAAAAGCTTTTCTTTTTTTGAAAATAATGATACCGGTACGTGGGATTGTTAGACCACAATTTATCCCCGACTCGTGTTAGGAGGCGATAACGGGAAGTTTAATGGTTTCCACCAATATACCAAATATCATTTTTTTTTTTTTTAGAAAAAGCTTACAAAGTCCCCAGCGGAGTCGCCACTGTGATGTACCCGATTTTTTTTTAAAATCAAAACGGAGTCGCCACGCCATTTTTGTTTTAAGGGCCAAAACTTTGAAAAAAACCCGAGATCAGAGATTTGGGTTCGGAGGTCACGTTACGCGCCGGGAAGGACGTTAGTGTGCACCCGGAACGCCTCGTAAAAATGAGTCTTCCAAACATTCAAAATCCTTTGTTGTGTGTGTGTGTGTGTGTGTGTGTTTTGGCCAAAATAAATTGAAACTGAGGTAAGTAAAAATTGGGAACTCTTTTTAAGGATTTAAACTGATCCCATGATTTTTTGGGTGATTTTTGGGTTGATATTTGTAACTCAAAATATTTTCGGAAGTTGAAAACCATTTCTGCCAAAATGAAAAAAGCAGTTGACCCTTGATTTTGAAATGGACTTTAGGGCTTGAAAACTCCAGAATATGGGAAAAGTCCGGGAATGAAAAATGTTCAAAACACCTTAAAAAAGGTTTCTGTAAAAGAATTTTTCATTTTGGAGATGATTTGAGGGGTCAAAACCTTCTGGAAATCTCAGATCTGAAATCTGGATTTCCAGAGACTGATGAACTGACCTTTAAAAGAAAATTTGAAAAAAGGAGTTTTACTCACACAAAAAATAAAGTAAAAATATTTATGGAAATATCTGGATGTTGGCTACAAAAAGTATTTTGTAGTCAACACCAAATTTCAAGTTTATCTATGTCCAAAAAATTATACCATGGACTGAGGTCTGAGAAAATTGCTACTGGACAGCAACTTCCCATGAAAGAAAATATGATTTTAAAGGGGGGTTTTGCATCCATGCTTGTCCCCATTTCCCTAGGTTTTGGTTAGTGATCACTTTACATTTTAGTGGTGAATCAACTATACCAAACCATCCTTAAGTACATTAGGACTAAGCACTTCATTTGCTTGGGAAGGGGATTTTTATCCTTTGAAAATGAGATTTGATGCTTGAAAATGGTTTTTGGGGTTTTGAAAATGAGTTTTCTTTGAAAGAAAGTAAGAGAACTTGAAAATAATGTTGATCCTTGTAGAAGATCATCCATGGAGATGAACTTCCATGGTGATCTTCTTGGATCTAAGACAAGAAGATAAAATAACTACATTTTGTAGTTTAAAGATGCATGCATGGATGAGAGATTTAGGGTAAGAAGAGGGAGGTTATACCTATCTTCTTTGTATTTTGAGGCTTTGGCTTGAATATATGAGTGTTTGAGGCTTGAATGTGTTTAGGGTTTGAAAGTGTTTAGGATTGATGATTTGAGTTGGTTAAAGAGAAAACAAGTAGATAACAATGAAGTCCTCTATGTTTTCTCTCTATTCCTCCTCCTAAAGGGTGATTTGAGCTTGAGTTAGTGTATGTATAAGAGTATGTATGAGAGTGATTTGAAGTGTTTGTGAGTGAGTGAGATTTGGGAAAGATTGAAGAGAAAATGGTGGCAATTCAAGTGAATTCCCACTGTTTTCTCCCTATATTTCACCAGAGTTTCGTTGCTGTGATCAAATTGTGTTGTGTAAACTGAGAGAGGAGGGTTCAATTTATAGCCCTCTGAAATTGACAAACATGTCTGCGCGGATATGATTGACAGCGTGCCTTTGTTCATTAATTACGGCTTCGGGCTTTGGACGGGAAGAATAAAATTCAAAAATCCGGCGGTTTATGTTTTCAACTTGCCCAATTCGGATTTTTCTTATTTCTTTTGCTTTTTGAGATTCTTTTCTTGGTTTAACTTTAAATGGCAATGCCCATTTTACCCTTACTTTGTTAGAAAAGTTAGGAATGTTAGGAATGTTAGTAATGTTATAACTTTCGTTAATTTTCTAACGAAAATGCTAACAAGCTCAAATTGGAGCACTTACAATGGGCGACCGCCCAGGTCAAGGTGGGCGACCGCCCACGCATCCGTTTTCAGAAATTCAGTTTCCTATTTTATGGAGGATTTCATGCCCCTTTCCAAAAGTGGCCGCCTTTCTTCCCCAGATTAGATAGAGACTAGGGGCAGACAATATTTTTTATGCTTTATTGTCCATTGTAAGTTGAAGACGAGAGGATTGTTTGTGCTTCAATCATTGGTCCAGGTTTATGCTTTTTATTTCAATTTGTGTAATCTTTAGTTGGAACATGAGTAGCTAATTTCCTATTTCATGGATTGGGTATAAACGGTGTCAAGGTTCTATGCTAAAAGCTTAATTTCAATTTTAATTAATTTCTTGTTCCCCAAAGTTGTTCTTCATCTTATTTAGGGTTTTTATTGGATCATTAACGTGAGCAATAATTACCGGATTAAACTTTGTGGATTAAATCCAATCGGTTACGTAATTGTATCGAGAAGGTTTAGGTTCATGTATTCCTTGGATTTTTAATGCAATCTTGAATTATTGGGTGACGTAATTGAAACCCTAGTAATTGAGATTAGAAGAGTTGCAAATCGCATACCAAACCGTCCCAACTCTTGCATTAGTGAATGAACCCTTGAAATTGATTAAACACTATTTTATGAATAGCATATTACTGCAACACTGTGAAATCCCAATCCGTGAATCCTTTTTAATATGGTAAATTCCTTCGATTTTTGCTTCCGTGCTTTGTTTGCTTGCTTCTTTAAGTGTTTAATTGTTTTTCGTCATTAGCTTTAATTAAAAATCAAAACCCCCCTCTTTGTTACTTTTAGAATTAATTAAATCTACTTGTTAAAACCAACGAGTCTCTGTGGTTCGACCCCTGCTCGTGCATACTGCTACACTGGTAGTGAGTACACTTGCTCGGTAATTTATTACATAGTGGATTTTCATCCATCAAGTTTTTGGCACCGTTGCCGGGAACTTGTTGTGATTTTTAACAAGTTTATTTAATCGGTGCATGCTTGGTCGGCGTTCTTTGAATCCTAACCTGGAACCATTGAACGACGACATTATTAGGTTGGGTCAGTATTTAAGAGACTTATACTTAACAGAGGGCAATCCCCTTGAAAGTGACCGAGAAACTTCTTCCACCGAGGGAGAAGAAGATTTTAATTGTGTGATGGCGGATAAAGTCATGAATGCATTTGCCGGGTAGAGTCGACACATCGGTGTCGTGCATAGTGTTGCCCGATGCAGCACTAGCTCATGAAATAAAAGGCCAATATTTTAACATGCTCCCAAATTTTCATGGCTTAGCGGGTGAGGATGCATTGGCATTTTTGAGAGAATTCATGTCTACGGTGAGTGGATTCCCCATAAGGGAGGGTGTTACGTCGGAGCACTTGAGACTGAAGTGCTTCCCTTATACATTGAAAGACAAAGCCAAAACTTGGCTATTGTTACTTCCTCCCCGTAGTATCACTACTTGGGATGCTTTACATGATGCTTTTCTTACTAAGTTTTACCCTTATGATGCATTGACAAATTTTAGGGTGAAAATTATGGGATTTGTACAGGAACCGGGGGAAGCCTTCCACGAGGCATGGGATAGATTTAGGATGCTACAAATTCAATGCCCACACCATAATTTTCCTGCTTCTATGCTGCACCAAACATTTTATGGGGTTTTATCCCCTGAATACCAATCCATGGTTAATAATGCAGCTGGAGGTAGTTTGGGTACCAAGACTGTACAACAATGCCAGGAACTGTTTGAGATGTTGAGTGCTAATTCTCAACAAAAGGGTTCTAGGGGGGCAACAAGGGGGGTAAATGAGGTAGGATTGACTAATGAGATTTCTAAGCAGTTTGCATTGCTAAACCAAAGATTTGACAAATTAGCTTTGCAGAATGCTTCTTCTTCTTCTTCTTCTATGCCTTCTACTGCTCATCTTGTGTATGATAGTTGTGTTACATGTGGCTCTAAATCTCATGACTATAACTCATGTCCCTCTACTAGTCCCTTTAGCTATGAAAGCGAGCGGTACGGGCGTGCAAGGATTTGGTCAACGGTTCCCACCAAACAACAATCGGTTTGGGAACACTTACAATCAAGGATGGCAAGCGGGGGCCGAGACATCCCAATCGTCATGGGGTGGAAATCAACGAGAATAAGACTCTCCATCCCCAACCACCTCGGGGGCCTTATGAGAGGAAGAAAGAGCCTTGGGAAGAGGCCAGAGATCAAATGAGAGCTGAGCAACACCGAGCAAGAGCGGAAGCGGCGGCAAGCATACAACAATCAAGCTGCTGCAATGAAAAAGTTGGAGACCCAAATGGGTCAATTGGCGGAGGCGTTACAGGGACGACAGCCGGGCACATTTCCGAGCCAAGGGGAGCAAGCTAAGGCCATCATCACCTTACGTGGTGGCAAACAGGTTGACAATCAGGTAGCTTCTCCTTCTTCTCTTCCTACACCATCTGTTGTTGATTCCCCTGTCGTGGAACCCCCCAATGTGGATAATGTGATTGTTGAGGATGTTGTGTCTGAGGATGAAGGTATAAATGGATTGGGGAAAGAGGCGACTGTTGAGAAACCCATCCCCAAGCCATATATACCTCCCGTGCCTTTTCCTGGAAGATTTTTGAGGAACAAACTTGATCATCAAATGAAAGAGCTGATTGACATGTTTTCGAAAGTTAATATTAATTTGCCTCTTTTAAATGTGATCAAGAATGTTCCTGCTTATGCAAAATTCTTTAAAGAAATTAATTCCAAGAAAATTCAGTACGGGAAAGATGAAAAGTTGTTTTTGGGTGAGAATGCAAGCGATGTGGTTAAACATAGTCTTCCACCGAAAATGAAAGACCCCGTGAGTTTTCTAATTTCCATTACTTTGGGGGATTCACACACGGTGAAAGCTATGCTTGATCTTGGGGCAAGCATTAATTTGTTACCGTACTACATGTATCTTGAGTTGGTTTTGCCTGAGCTAAAACCCACTATGATGGCCCTACAACTTGCTGACCGGTCCATTAAAAGACCATTGGGCATCGTAGAGGACGTTTTAGTTCAGGTTGGGTCATTGATCATTCCAGTTGATTTTGTGGTTCTAGAGATGCCTCGCGGTGAGGGTAGTCGCCATGATTCACCCATATTGCTTGGGAGACCATTCATGGCAACGACCAACACCGTGATCAATGTTGGTAATGGCACTCTCTCCATGACTGTAGCAAATGAAAAGATTGAAATAAATGTTTTTGATGTAATGAAAAATGCGGTGGGTCATGATGAGTCGTGCATGTTTGTGGATGAGCTTGATGATGTGGATGATTGTGTGCGTGAGATTTCATGGCATGAGAGAGATTGTGAGGAGTTAGAGTCATTGGTTTCAATGGGCGGTGAGAAACATAGGGATAATGCGGATGCTCAACTGATGGCTGTGGATAAGGCCGACGAGTACCATCTTAATGATGGCCCGTTTCACCCCCTAGGCCACTTCAATGAGAAGTTGGCGCCCTCTATTGTGATTCCCCCGGTCCTTGAGCTGAAAACTCTCCCTTCAAATTTAAAATATGCATTTTTAGGAGAAGGAGAGACTTTACCTGTCATAATTGCATCTGATTTGTCCACGGAATAAGAGGCCCAATTGATTGCTGTTTTGTGTGAGTATAAAGAGGCCATTGGGTGGACATTAAAGGACATTAAGGGAATTAGTCCCTCGATGTGCATGCACAAAATTCATCTTTTGGATGGTGCTAAACCGTCTAGGGAGAGACAAAGGAGGCTGAATCCTCACATGGAGGAAGCCGTGAGAAAAGAGGTTCTTAAGTTGTTAGATGCGAGTATCATTTACCCGGTGGCTGAGAGTGAATGGGTGAGTCCGATACAAGTTGTACCAAAAAGATCGGTCATTACCGTTGTTCAAAATGAAAAAGGTGAGGATGTGCCAATGAGGGAAGCGGCCGATCTTAGGATGTGTATTGACTTGAGAAATTTAAATGCTGCAACTAAGAAAGATCACTTTCCCTTGCCTTTTATTGATCAGATGTTAGAGAGGTTGGCCGGTCATTCTTACTATTGTTTTCTGGATGGATTTTCGGGGTATAATCAGATTGCCATAGCCCCTGAAGATCAGTCCAAAACCACCTTCACATGTCCTTTTGGCACATATGCATTTAGGAGGATGCCTTTTGGGCTTTGCAATGCACCTGCGACTTTTCAAAGATGTATGACCTCCATTTTTTCTGATATGATTGAGAGGTGTGTTGAGGTATTCATGGATGATTTTTCTGTTGTGGGGGATAGTTTTGAGGGCTGTTTGAAGAATTTGGCATCTGTTTTGAAAAGGTGTTGTGAAACCAACTTGACTTTGAGTTGGGAAAAGTGTCATTTTCTTGTAAAACATGGTATTGTGTTGGGGCACATTGTGTCAAGTAAGGGGATCGAGTTTGATCGAGCAAAAATTGATGTGATTGCTAAATTACCTCCCCCGAATTCGGTCAAGGGTGTGCGAAGTTTCCTTGGGCACGCGGGTTTCTATAGGCGTTTTATAAAAGATTTTTCAAAAATTTGTAAGCCTTTATGTAATCTGCTTGCCAAGGATACGGAGTTCATTTTTGATCAAGAGTGTGTTAATGCTTTCAATTTGCATAAAGAAAAGTTAACTTGTGCTCCCATTCTCTCTAGTCCCAATTGGTCTCACCCTTTTGAGATCATGTGTGATGCCTCGGACTTTGCTATTGGGGCTGTTTTGGGACAAAGAATTGATAAATTGCCTTCCGTTATCCATTATGCAAGTAGAACACTTAATGATACACAACTGAATTACACCACCACTGAAAAAGAATTTTTGGCTGTTGTGTTTGCTTTGGAAAAATTTCGTTCTTACTTGCTTGGGTCGAAGGTAATTATCTATTCTGATCATGCTGCTGTGAGACATTTGATGAATAAGAAGGATGCTAAGCCTCGGTTGTTGAGGTGGATGTTATTGTTACAAGAGTTTGATGTGGAGATCCGGGATAAAAAGGGGACTGAAAATGTGGTGGCGGATCATTTATCGAGGCTTGAGGACTATTCTTACCTTAATGGTGAAGAGAGTGTGATTCCGGTTAATGAAAATTTTCCGGATGAACAACTTCTTGCTTTACATGTCCAAGAGCCTTGGTATGCCGATTTTGTCAATTATTTGGTGTCTAGTATGTTTCCGCCAGATTTCACATCCGAGCAAAAACGTAAGTTTAAATCTGATGTGAACCACTATGTTTGGGATGATCCTTATTTGTGGAAAAGGTGTCCGGATGGTTTGTTGAGGCGATGTGTGCCGGAACATGAGCAAGAGAGTGTGTTAAGGTTTTGTCACGAATTACAATGTGGTGGGCATTTTAGTGGTCAAAAGACTTCTAGAAAGATTTTTCAAGCCGGTTTCTATTGGCCCACCATATTCAAAGATGCTCATGCGTTTTGTATAAAGTGCGATAGGTGCCAAAGAACTGGTGGCATAGGAAAGAGAGATGAGATGCCCTTGCAAAATAATTTGATAGTTGATATATTTGATGTATGGGGCATTGATTTTATGGGCCCTTTTCCCCCGTCCCATGGTTTTCTTTACATTTTAGTGGCTGTTGATTATGTGTCCAAGTGGGTGGAGGCTATTGTCACGCGTACTAATGAGGCTAATGTGGTTTCCAAGTTTGTTGTTGAGAATATTTTTAGCAGGTATGGAGTACCAAGGGCCATAATCACCGATCAAGGGACACACTTCACCAACAGAATGTTTAATGCGGTGTTGAAAAGGTATGGGGTTGTGCATAAATTAGCTACAGCTTATCATCCCCAAACCTCGGGCCAGGTGGAGGTGAGTAATAGGCAAATCAAAGGGGTTCTTGAGAAAACAGTGCGTCCCAATAGAAAGGATTGGGCATTGAAGTTGGGTGATGCATTGTGGGCATATAGAACGGCATACAAAACCCCTATTGGTATGAGCCCTTACCGGATTGTGTACGGTAAGGATTGTCATCTTCCAGTGGAATTACAACACAAGGCATTTTGGGCGGTGAAAGAGTTGAACATGGATATGGGCTTAGCGGGTGAGAAGAGGTTATTGGCCCTTGATGAGCTTGAGGAGTTGAGACAAGAGTCGTATGAGAATGCCAAGCTTTACAAGGAGAGAACCAAACGATATCATGACAAGAACTTACGGCCTAAAAATCTGAGGTCGGGAATTAAGGTTCTCTTGTTCAACTCTCGATTGAAGTTATTTCCGGGTAAGTTACGCTCCAAATGGTCGGGACCGTTTGAATTAGTGAAGATATTCCCACATGGGGCGGTGGAGCTCAAAGATTTACACAATGGCACTACATTTAAAGTGAATGGGCATCGTGTGAAGCCTTACTATGAAGGTATGGCTATGGTGGATAACATAGATGTGATTGAGTTGGGGGAGCCGGATATCATTGACTAATCTCTCCAAGGCATGACGTCGAGCTTACCGACATAAAACAAAGCGCTGATTGGGAGGCAACCCAATGTAGGTAACATTTATTGCTTTCGGTATTTTCGTTTCGGTCATTTTTCATCTTTGCATTTTGAATGTGTTGTGGGTTTAGTGGTTCATGCCATGAGGACATAGCATTGTTTAATGTGTGGGGGTGGAGGTATATATATATAAAAAAAATCATTACTTTTGGGTGTTTTTATCTTTTACTTTGTGAACGTGTCGAACTACGGTGACCTGAGCCTATTTTTGTGGGTAGTCCGCCCACATTAATGGGGACGTAGGCAACGAAAGTGCGGTCAAAATATGAGTCAATTTTAGTGTATCAATATATATTATGCTTTGGGTGTATTTTGTGGTGATGTGCAGGCAAGAAGCCAGCCAAAAATGTGACTGTTGAGGTGGGCGACCGCCCAGGTGGTTTTGAAATTGAAATTAAAGTTGCTGTTTAGTTGGGCGACGGCTCAGGGGTATGTGGGCGACCGCCCATGTCTTGAGTCAATAGCGAGCAAATGTTTCTGGACATATGGGCGACCGCCCAGGGGTATGTGGGCGACCGCCCATGTCAAAATTCTGGCGTTCTAAATGTTAACCCTAAGCCGCCTCCCCCTTCTCTCTCCACAAATTCAAAAGACCTTCACCTTCTCTCCCTTTCTCTCTCTTAAATTCCGGCCCACTCTCCCCCTCTCTCTAAAAGTTCTCCCCTCAAACACCCAAATCCACCACCCAAAACCCCTATTTGCCTACTAAATCAACCTTCCCTCACTATAACCAACTCCCTACACCCTAAATCTAAACCCACATCACCATTGTTGCAACAAGGAGCTTGAGAGTTTGGCAAGGTTGCAAGAGTAGATTGTAAAGCTCAAAGTTGAGAAATTTGGGGTGTACATCAATGTGCAAGGTGTGAATTTTCTTGTTTTGGTCATCTTCTAAAATTCCGGCGAAGTTCCGGCCAATTCCGGCGAATATTCCGGCGAGCAAGTAAGGGTTCCTCCTTCTTCTTTAGTGCCTTTTTTGGGATTGTTTTTGTGGATTTTGAAACAAAATGCCAAGGCAAAGAAACCCCCCGGTCCCAGAAGTTGCCTTTGATGCAACTAGATTTGTGGGTAGCAAGGCACAAGCGTTTTTTATAAACATGAGAATAAAGCTTTCGCTATTGAGAATGAGTTTAAATATGAGGAGCTTGAGTTGGATGACATTTTTCAACGGTATGGGTGGGGAAATTTGGCAAAGCGACCAGAAAATAAAGGGTCGGCATTATTGGTGAGGGAGTTTTATGCAAATGCATTTAAAGCAGGGAGTGTGAGGAAGAGTGCAATTGTGAGAGGCAACAATGTGTGGTATTCCGGTGATGATATTAACAGATATTATGGAATGGTGTCTCCCGGGCGTGAGAATAGTGCTTGTGCCTACTATTCTAGTGCTAAGATTATGGAAGGAAACGTGGCGGGTAATCTTGATAGGTTAGCCCCATATTTTGTAGACATTGATTTGACCTTGTTGAGGAATGGTAATGTGATGAAGGCACGAAATTTGGATTTTAGGATGCGGGCTTTGCATCGGTTCATCTGTGAGCGCATTATGCCCACATCTCATTATGGGGATGTGCATTGGAAGAGAGCCCTATTGATGAATATTGTGTTATCCGGGCAGAATTTCAATACTGGATTAACAATGTCTATGGAGATAGTGAACACTTACAAGGGTATGGGGAGGTGTAATTTTAATTTTCCATTGTTGATTTCTGGACTGATTGAGCGAGCGGGGGTCAATTTTTCCCGTCTACGGATTGTGAGGGACATTAGTTCTGTTGGGACTGCGGTTAGCAAAAAGACCCTAACAAATAAAGGGCACACATTGTAGCCAGGTGAAGGATCATCGAGAGGGAGTAGAGAGAGAATTATTGATGAGGAGATGGAGGAGCAGGAGTTCACCCCCACAGAGGCCGCATATTACATGGCGGGCCACATGGATGCTTTGGCTGGAGACATTAGGGAGCTGCGAGGCCAGTTTGATGGTTTTGGTCAGAGACTGACTAGCATGGAGGAGAGTCAGAGGCAGATTCAGTCGCAGATTACGGAGGACCTTTATGCCTCTAGTATGTGGAGGCAGCGCATGGAGGATGAGCAGATGGCCATCTTTCATGATATTCGGGACAGACTTCCACCACCTCCGTCGCCACAGCACATTCCATACCACCCCCCACAGTATCGGGACCCACAGCAAATGAGGGGGTGGTCATCTTGGGATGAGCGGCGCAGCCGGCGAGAACACGACACACGGCGGGAGTAGCTCGTTTGGTCCTTGGGACCATTTCTATCGCTGAGTTGTGGTTGGAGGTACCCCTAACCCTTTGTGCTTTTGTACTTTTTGTTTCTTTCATTAGGGACAATGAAAGTTTTTAGTTTGGGGGTGGGGTATCATTGTTTGTGCTATGCTAGTATTAGGATTTTCAGTTTTTATTCATTGTTTTTGTTAAAAAAAAAAAAAATTAAAAATTTTTGTTCTCTTTATTTTGGGATGAGTTGGCCAAAGTCCATGATGATTGAGTGTTGTTTGTTAATCACCGGTGTTGTCTTGGATGTGGGGATTAGGGTTACATTGAAATAATAAACTATGATTGCACCACCTCTCACTTCCATTTATCATTGGTCATTGTTGTCACTCTAGGTGCCCTTTATGGGATCACTTGTGCATTCTCGGGGTCCCTAGAACATTGTTTGCATGATTGTCAATAACACGTCAATAGGCTATTTTGATATATATGGCTCATTTCTTTCAACCCTTTTGTGTGCCTTGGACTTTCGAACTCAGTAAATAAAATTTACCACTAGAACCCCTTTTGAGCTGTTAATAAGAATGAAATACGAGACCGTCATTTGCCTTCAGTTGATGCCTCTTTCCCTACCTTTTTCACTTAGTGCTAGGATGACGTACCTTTATAGGAAAGTGAACTAAGGAATGATTGGGATTATGGGTTGAACTTGGGAGATTGGAATGGAATGTACAAATTGTGGTCAAAGTGCAAAAATATAAAGGGGTGTGAAACGCAATGAAGAGGGGCAGTATAAAAAAACAAAAAAAATTTGAAAAAAAAAAACAAATGAAATAAAAATGTTTATATTTGCCCCTCCATTGTGTCAAAAGTTGAAAATTAGACAAGGCCACAGAAAGCAAGGAATTGTGCTCAACCCCATGTTTATTCATGTATGAAAAGTTTTAGTTTGGGGGTTGGCACAATGGGAAGTAAAGGGTGAGCGGAGTGAATCATGGTAGTGAGGTCGTACATGTAAAAAGAAGGCTTCTTAGTTTCACTTTCCTATTTCGTATGTCCTTACCTTCGTTTGTAACCGTGAACCTAGCCATGCGATCCTTCACACAAATAACACTTAAAGCCATATTTTTCTATTCATTATCAATTTGCCGGGTTGACGATCGTGTAAACATGCATATGAGTGTCCCTTTTTGATCATTTTTGATACATGTTATATTAGAGCATCATTTAGTGAATCCATAAACAATCCTAGAGTGTGACAATGAGCTACCATACATCACTTCATCATTCAGGCCGCGGTGGAAAATTGTGGGTTTTTGCTTTAATGTAACTTTAATTCAATGTCCATGATAGCACATTTGTGATTGTTTGGTGTAAGGATCTGAGACTTGTGTGGCCAACAAAACTCCCATGGTGAATGGAACATCCCAAAAATATTTTTTTTAGTTGTTTAGTTGTTTAGTTAATTTTTGTTGTTTAGTTTAGTTTCATATTTAGTTTTTACTCGGGGATGAGCAAAAGGTTAGTTTGGGGGTATTTGATGGATGTGTTTTTACACACCCATTTCATATACTTTCTCACTTACTTGGAGTTTGGTTTCCCGGGTTTTGTTGTGTTTTAATCAATGTTTAGGAGTTTTGTTAAGAACAGGGCTAAATGCGGGAAAGTGTGAAATGCAAACAAATTATGGCGAAATGTGGACTCGCAAGGGCTTTGGAGTAATTTTGGAGAAGTCAGAAAATTGGTGGAGCCGCTGTTGTGGTGGGCGACCGCCCAGGAATAGGTGGGCGACCGCCCAAGCTGAGAGTTCACAAGAGTTGAAGGCTCTGTTGTCATGGGCGACCGCCCAAGGGCCAGGTGGGCGACCGCCCAGGTTTGATGAAGAGTGAAGGCCAAAGCTGCTGTACACATGGGCGACCGCCCAGGTCAAGGTGGGCGACCGCCCACGCACCCGTTTTCAGAAATTCAGTTTCCTATTTTATGGAGGATTTCATGCCCCTTTCCAAAAGTGGCCCCCTTTCTTCCCCAGATTAAATAGAGACTAGGGGCAGACAATATTTTTTATGCTTTATTGTCCATTGTAAGTTGAAGACGAGAGGATTGTTTGTGCTTCAATCATTGGTCCAGGTTTATGCTTTTTATTTCAATTTGTGTAATCTTTAGTTGGAACATGAGTAGCTAATTTCCTATTTCATGGATTGGGTATAAACGGTGTCAAGGTTCTATGCTAAAAGCTTAATTTCAATTTTAATTAATTTCTTGTTCCCCAAAGTTGTTCTTCATCTTATTTAGGGTTTTTATTGGATCATTAACGTGAGCAATAATTATCGGATTAAACTTTGTGGATTAAATCCAATCGGTTACGTAATTGTATCGAGAAGGTTTAGGTTCATGTATTCCTTGGATTTTTAATGCAATCTTGAATTATTGGGTGACGTAATTGAAACCCTAGTAATTGAGATTAGAAGAGTTGCAAATCGCACACCAAACCGTCCCAACTCTTGCATTAGTGAATGAACCCTTGAAATTGATTAAACACTATTTTATGAATAGCATATTACTGCGACACTGTGAAATTCCAATCCGTGAATCCTTTTTAATCTGGTAAATTTCTTCGATTTTTGCTTCCGTGCTTTGTTTGCTTGCTTCTTTAAGTGTTTAATTGTTTTTCGTCATTAGCTTTAATTAAAAATCAAACCCCCCCCCTCTTTGTTACTTTTAGCATTAATTAAATCTACTTGTTAAAACCAACGAGTCTCTGTGGTTCGACCCCTGCTCGTGCATACTGCTACACCGGTAGTAAGTACACTTGCTCGGTAATTTATTACATAGTGGATTTTCGTCCATCAAGATGACTACATTTAAACAAGGAAACACATTTGACTATAGTGTATCATATTCTGGTTGTGGTGGTGAATTTGGTGCTCCGTCAATTTCAGGTGCTGGAGCATGATGTTTGTAGTGTTTCTTATGATGTCGCTTATGATGATGTTCCTTATGCTTGTGCTTATTCTCATGCTTGAATTCAAGTTCTTCAAATGATTCAAAAGAAAATTGATCGTCTTGTTCTGCCAATGTTGCATATGGCACTTCAGCAACACCTTCTGGTGCTGGAGCATGACGCTTGTGATGTTCCTTATGGTGTTTCTTGTGTGGATGATGTTTATGCTTGTGATTATGCTCATGTCCGGATTCATGTTCTTTAATTGATTCAAAAGAAACATGACCATCTTGTTCTTGATCTTCTTGATTTTGTGGTTGTGCGTATGGTGATTCAGAAACTTCTGGTGCGGGAGCATGACGCTTATGGTGCTTCTTATGATGTGACTTGTGTGGATGATGCTTATTCTTGTGATTATGTTCATGCTTAGATTGAAATTCTTCAATTAATTTAAAAGAAACTTGATCATCTTGTTCTTGATCTTCTTGGTTTGGTGGTGGTGCATATGATGCTTCAGCAACTTTTGGCGCTGGAGCATGATGCTTGTGATGTCTCTTATGATGTGGTTTACGTGAATGATGATTGTGCTCATATTCGAGTTCTTCTTCAGCTAATTCTGTTATCTCTGAAGAAGAAACTTGAATATCGTCATAGAGTTGACTAGATTGTATTGGAGGGTCTTCCTCCTCGAGTGCCACATTATCATTTTCTTCTACATTGACAGGAATTAACACTCTTGAAATTGTTGGAGTCACAAGAACCACAACACCAAAGAATAAAAGAAATAAATGTTTACCACTCATCTTTGCTAGACAATGAATTGAGTTTGTGATAAAAATGAATAGACAGGTTGTCATTTTATAGGAGGATTTCATTTCTCTCAAGATGACAAGTGTCACTTGCATTTTGTGTATTATATTACAACAAATAATGAAAATCTAGCATTATTCACAAATGGATATTCTTCTCTTTTGAAGAAAGTGACAAACTTGTCTACAAATGTTATAATTATAATATAATGTGATTAATGGTAAAAATTACATTAACCTATATTTATTGTCAAATATTATATTGGTCTTTGGTAGAGATAACAAAGATTAGAAAAATATTTAAGATATATTACAATTATTAGGATAATCTTAATATAGACTTTGTTAAGTTAACCTAAGAAATTATAAAGTAGCGGGTCAAAACAAAAAGGATTCAATTAAAACCTTTCTTGATAAAGGTGTTTTTCATAATCCCTAATTATATTAATTTCGTTTTAAATGGGATCTTTTAACCAATAAGTAAATCTGAAATGAAATAATACTTAATTTGTTTCGAAATGAATGTCTATTTATTTTTATTTACAAGCATCCTAAAAATGTTAAAATATATTATCAAATATTATAAATATTCTTGTATCCAATTCTAAACTTCTAGTTTTGCTTGTACAAAATGAAATGTGAAAACACAATGTTAAAAAACATATTTTTCCTATCAACAATTTCATATGTGTTTGATTTCTTGCATAAAAACATATGTTTATCTAAACATGAATAAAATGATTTATTTTGGTGATCAATAAAAAATAACAAAAATCTATATAATTGTAATAAATATTAATGAATGTAGTTAATAAATATTTTTTAATATAATTGATCTCTTTCTAAGGTAAACTGTGTCATAATGTATTTTATAAAATTTGATAAATATAGTGGATAAATAATTATTACAGTGTTTTTCCAAAAACATAATAATTATTGTAGTGTCGATATCTACGCATAAAATACTGTCACTTTGCTTTAATTGATCAATTTAATTGATGTTTGACCATTCTTCATATAATTATTATAATAAAATTCTATAATATTATGATAGTATTATTGAAGGTGAATTGAATATAATTTATTAAAAATTTATTCTGATAATTATATTTTAATAATGGGGCATTTACAAAAAACTCATTTTAAAAGATGGAAATTACAAAAAAATACACACAAGATGGAAATTACAAAAAAACTTCTATAAAAATTACAAAAAACTACTTTTGTAAATTGAAAGCACTATTTTCGTAAAAAAAAAGAAAGAAAAAGAAAGAAAAAAAACATAAATAAACATAAAATTTAAAACATTCAGTTACAATAAGATACTTATGAATTAATAAAAAAATATAAATGTTGCTGAGCCAAATCAAAACAAAAAACAAAATGAAATTTCCATGTGGCTGCTAAGCACACTCATCACTAAATAGCTCACTCTGCTCAATTGCTTATAAATTTCATAAAATTACAAAAGAGAATACATCATAGGGCCAAGCTAGGCCTTTTTTGGTCTGCTCTTCGATCAAAAGAGCCTTGAATATAGAACCACAAATTAACCGATAAACAACTGATAAACATGATAAACAACTGATAAATAAATAACTGATAAATATGATAAACAACTGATAAACAACTGATAAACATGATAAACAGCTGATAAACAACTGATAAACAACTGATAAACAACTGATAAACATGATAAACAACTGATAAACATGATAAATAACTTGATGATGCAGGAATTGTGCTTATCAATCTTCCTCCACGTGGCAGGACGAATCACCTGGCTCCTTGACCTGAAATCAGAACCCACGACTAGCCGGATGTGTCTCCGGCGAAGACCCTCGGGCGTGAGAGTAAGAATTCAGTTGTATAAAGCTCAAAATGTATTGAATAGATGAATTCCAATAGCAAAATGGCAGTTACCTCTCACCGTTTGGTAGTGATGGAGTATTTATAGACAAAAGTGATGTATTTTTGGGGAGGCGACATGTGCTCCGTGATTGTAGCGGCGGTTATTGGTAATGGGAACGTGTCTATAACGGCCCCTGATTTGTAGGGATGTGGTTATGAGAATAGTTCAACCAAATACGCCAGCAAGTGTCAAGTCGTCACTTGTTGTTTAGGTCGAGGTCACCATTCGAGGAATGGTCGACCTGACTGTCGGGTAGAGCATGGTTCGTGCAGAGTTGTAATACGGATTACGAAGTTGGACTAAGTTAAGTCGGGGCACAGTGGGCCGAACCATGGGCTTAGTCGACTGATCCTTGAGATGGGCTTTGGGCCCTGTTTTAGTTGGGTCAGCCTCAGTGAGAATGTGAGAGTCAAGGCTGCTTGTGATTGGGCTTTATTCGCATGGCCCAACTCGACACTTTTGGTATGTTCAGTGGCCCCCAACTTTCGAGTTGACTTTGTCGACTTGAAAGTTAAATGATGAAAAATAGTTACTACTCGCAGGTCGCTACTCGTTTCTGAGGTTTAGTCGACCAAAATGACGTGGCGCAATCCTGGACGTCGGCGATGAATGGTCGAAGATGAAGGAGCGCCGAATTGTGTCATCATTGCTACTCTGACGCTTGGAACTCCTTCTCGAAAACCGCTTCGGCTTTTAATTTTAGAAAATCAATTTTGATTTTCTTTTCCCTTTCCAAATTTAGGAAAATACAAATACTCAGAGTTCTTCTCAAATTCGAATTCTTACCGTCTCCAAACTCTCCTTCTCCGGCGATAATTTCGGAATTGCGGCAAGATTTAATCCCGGTTCTCGGCTTCAGCAACGATCTACCTTTCTGTAATCAATCAATCAAGGTATTCCTTTTGTAATTTTGCTTTAGGGTTTATGCTTTTGTTCCGTTGTCGTTATTTCTGCCATGGCTAGGACCTTTAGTAGCGAACCAGGGGCATGGTATGGTTCTTGCACTGTTAGCAAGTAGGGTATACAAGAATGTTAACGGTGAGTGGAGAAGCTGTCCTTGGATGAATGTGCCTCCATTTTAACCAAGTGGGAGTTGAATTTTAGTGAGATAGGTTTGCCCATTGTAGGGGACGTTGAAAACCTGGTAGTTGATGATTCAAATATCGTCACTTTCCATCTATTCCCTGAACTGCTCGACCATATTACCTTGTTCTTCGTTAGGGATGTCCACAAACCCTCCTTCCTTAGGAATAGAATAGGTTTTCCGGGGAGTCTAGGTCGTCCTTAGGTAGGTCGACTGAACATGCTCATAGGACTGACTCCCCTGTTTCCTCTTTTGTTTGTACAGATATGGCAACTCAAGAAGGAAATGCTGCCTCGACTTCTTCCGGTCCCAGGATTGTGAACGCATTTGATGACTCAGTTGTGCCGGGGGAAAATTAAAGAGGTTATGTTCCCCAAGGGCCATTGCGTGGCAATAAGAACTTGCCCTCTAGGTATAGTGTGATCAGGGAATTTTGTGAAGTCAGCAAAGAGGACTACCAAGTGACCATCTATACTCAAAAGGAGTTCATGAAACAGTTTAGGTCGTCCTTCACCAAGGATGCTACCAGGGTCGCCTTCTTTTACGGTCAGTTTGTTGCTGGCCTCAGGTTGCCTCTTGATCCCTTTATAAATGAGTTTTAGAATGTGCCAATGCCCTTCCCCTTAGACTCGGAGCCAATACTTGTAGGGTCCTTGTGTGCTTTGCTATGGTACGTAGATTTTTAGGATATGAACCTGTATGAGGGTATTTAAAGAATTTTCGGTATTAAGTATAGTGGGGAGGATCGAGCATCGGTACTCCTTCTAAACCTAAATCTCCCAAACTCTTCACCAACCTCCCTAGTAAGCATAGTGGGTGGAACTCGCATGTTGTTGTGGTAGAGAGTAGATTAGGATGGGAATTCCCATTGCCCGATGATGAAACGAAGCCGCGAGATGAGGGGGACTATTGGGAGCCAACTGGCATCTTAACTTGTATAGGGCTTTATGTCGACTAGTTGAGAGGAGGCCCATCAGCTGGGAGAGTCTGCTCACCACCAAGTATAACTTCATCCAGGCTGGGATGATGTCTGGAGATGGCGTGGTGGAACCCCTTATTCTGTTCCGAGAGGCCAAGTATATCCAGTGGGTTACTCATTCCACAGGTAAATTTGGAGATATGTGTAAACTCTGCAAGAAGACCGCGAACTATTGCAAGAATAATGGGGAACATCTTTGGTGGTAAGATATCTCTGTTCGGCTTTTCTTTACTTGCCTTTCATTGAATAAGCTGGTATGAATGATCAATTTGTCTAGAGAGAGTTAGTTATAATTTGGACACATGTAGTTCGTATATAGCTAGTTCACACATGGCGTTCTGCATGTAGAATAATCAGCTCATCCATAATTAGCTCGCAGCTTGTTAACTCGCTCGTAGGATGATCAAGTCGTTCATAATGTGCTCGTACATAGAACTTTTGCTCGTATATAGAACCTTTGCTCGTATATAGAACTTTTGCTCGTATGTCGATTTAACACTTTTCCACTTTAATCTTGTTGCGGTTCGACTCTGAACAAGAAGCTAACATGGGTCGTATCGTTGGCGTTTCGACAAGAAGAAAGCGAGGAAAGACCATGGAAAAGCTAATGCTCGAGCTCACGGGCGAGAGGAGGCCACGGTAAGGACCAGCCTGCTTTCCAAGGACAATACTGGGATGGTGCCAATGGAAGGGGTTGAGGAGGAGGATCCTCTAGGGAGTGGTACCCAGTCTGTGGACGCCAATGATGGAGGCGACGAGTCCACTAGGTCGGCTAGAGTAAGTTTAAGCTCCAACCTACCTCAAGAGGTTGATGCTGTGACCTCTGGAGGCGAGATTGCGGGGGCTAGTCCCTTAAACGTTGTGATTGTTGAGGATGACAACATGGAGGTCGATGCGAGATGACCGGCCTTTGAATTCGAGAAAGAGGCTGCGCTGCGAGAAAGGGAAGTCGATCACTTCGAGTCAAACGCCTCCTCCGTCTCTCCTCCCCCACCAAAGAGTCTGCTTGAGGACCGGATGAGGAGGTTAAGTGATGTCCCTCCTCTTGAAGGGGTCAATTGTACGAGCCGCCGCTACCCGGATATGAACTTGGGTCGGGTGATAGTGAGAAGAGCTGTGGATGTGGGCTCTGGCTCACTTCTTTGATAAGGGCATAACGCTGAAGAATTCTCGGCTCGATGCAGGATGGCTCATTGCGAGGTAACTTCCCACTTTCTCTTTCTTTCTAGTCGCTTATTCTTTTACTCGATCAACTGAAATTACATGCTAACACTTCCTTGATTTCTCTGGAATACAGAATCTCACCATGGTCGAGCAAGTTAAGAGCTCATGGAGGGCCTCCATTGAGAGGGAGAGGCAAGCCCTTCGAGATTATTCCAAAAAGGCTAAAGAGCTTGCGGATATGAAGGAGAAGTACAACGATTTGGACAATTCGTATGAAGCCAATGAGATGGTAAAGACAAAGGCCTGTCCAGGCCTTGAAGCTACGTAATCCAAACTCAAGGAAGTGACCTCGAAAGGGATCGAGCGCCTTGCTCATGAGAAGACGAAGGTCGAGCTTACCACTTGTCTCCAAACTTCTCGCGAGATAAAGATTCTTTTTGAAAGAGCTTAACGAGGAGCACAACTCAGCTCGAGCTAAATGGAAGGAGGCTCTGGAGAAGGCTGGCCCTGATGCTGTGTAGAAGTTCAAGGAGGGAGATGAGTTCTATAATGCCATTGTCACCAAGGCCCAGGACTTCCTGGAGGTGGGTAAACGTCACATGGCGCGTCGGGCTATGGTGGATCCAACTGCTGAGGTCACCCTTGAGCAATTAGCTCGTTGGTTTTACGAAGCCCAATACGACATGCCAGCTCGGGGTGGACACTCCCTTGTTCCTTATCTTGAGAACGACTTGGCCTTCATAGCCCAGGAAGACCGAGAGGATGGGCGTGAGAAGTGGGAAGCTCCCCCGTTGTCGATAGGAATTTTGATGTGGTTAAGAGCTTGAGGATGCCGCCACCATGGAAGAAGAAAATGAGCAGGTTTACTCAGAGTCGGGTAAACCCATAGGCCCCCGGCCACAAGGAGATGAGGAGGGTCGAGGCTGCTGCGGCGACCAAGCGATGTCGGCCAAGACTCTTGAATTGCTTAGCTGAATTGTAATGAACAAGTCCCAACCAACATTTTTGTTTTTTGC
The DNA here is from genome assembly GCA_022495995.1 of Adenophora triphylla var. japonica. Lineage (NCBI taxonomy): Eukaryota > Viridiplantae > Streptophyta > Magnoliopsida > Asterales > Campanulaceae > Adenophora > Adenophora triphylla. Next base: position 41,087 of record JAFEMH010007237.1, read on the forward strand.
TTTAACATTATCCGAATGCCTTGGCCCAGTTTTTTGGGAGGCAAAATATTTTTGTAAGTTAATTTTGTCTAAGTCTTAGCCCGTTTTGGGAGACTTACCTCTATCATAGCTGACTTTATTTATTGCATGTTGTATGCTTTTTGAAATAAGTATTGAGCTAGATATAGATAGGACAAATGAGTCAATTCGAGCTTAGAGGCGACTTGATATTTGTTGATTTGGTCGACCTCAAACTTGATTAACTTTTTCGAACGAGATTGACTATGAGTCGAACACGTTCACAATATTGAAGCTGACCCAGGGTCGAGCTAATTAAATCGAAATCGATTAGTAATCGGTCTTGTTAAAATAGACAAAGTTGATTAAGAATCGAGCTTGTTAGAACGAAGCTGACTAAGAGTCGAGCTTGTAAGAACGAAGTCGACTAAGAGTCGGACTTGTTAAATAGACAAAGGCGATTAAGAATCGAGCTAATTAGAACAAACTGACTAAGAGTCGAGCTTGTAAGAACGAAGTCGACTAAGAGTCGGACTTGTTAAATAGACAAAGCTGATTAAGAATCGAGCTAATTAGAACAAACTGACTAAGAGTCGAGTTTGCTAGGACGAAGTCGACTAAGAGTCGGACTTGTTAAATGAACGAGCTGATTAAGAATCGAGCTTGTTAAAACGAAGCTGACTAAGAGTCGAGCTTGTTGGGGTTAGTGTAACTCTACATTTGGTCGAATAAACTGCGCTTTTTATTGAAGTAGGGAACAAGCTTACATCAATTTGAAACTTAGAACTAGAACAAACTTCAAGTGTTGCGGCGAACTAACTTTTTGAGCTCCAATATAGGAAACCAAACTAGAAGTAGTACTTGATCAAGTGAGTAGCATGCCAAGGATGTTTCAACTCGTCTCCTCCTGGATGAGCTATCATGTAGGTTCCTTCCTTGACGACTCGAGTAACCACATAGGGACCTTCCCAGTTAGGAGATAGCTTATTTTCTTTGGGTCCTTCTACCCGTTGCTTCGATCTTTCTCAACACGTGGTCCCCTACTTGGAATGACCTTGCCTTGACCTTCTTGTCGTGGTAACTTTTAGTTCGCTGCTTGTAGTTGACCATTCGAAGGTAGGTTGTATCTCGCTTCTCGTCGATCAGATCCAAGTCGATCAATCTGTTGATGTCATTCTGCTCCTGATTGAAGAAAGTCACTCTAGCGGTAGGAAATCGAGCTCGGCGGGTGCCGTGGCCTCGATCCATATGTGAGAGCAAAAGGGGTTTCCCAGTAGGCCCCAGTGGTTGTACGAGCGCCCCGAAGAGCAAGGGGAGTTCGTCCAACCAATTATTGCGTCGACCTACGAGTCTGTCTTGAGCGAGGATAGTACAAGTTTATTTCTTTGCCTCGGCTTTGCCGTTGCCACAGGGGGTAGGCGACGGAAGATTTCAATGTTTGATTCCTACTCGATTCATCTACGCCGAAGGTTTGGGAGAGCGTAAACCATTGTCGGACACTATAGCAGGAAAACCAAACCGAGCACCAAATGAAGTCATGAATGAAGTTGATGGCATTCTCCTCTGTGATTCGAGCTAATGGCTTGGCTTCAACCCACTTTGTGAAATAATCGATAGCGACGATCACGTACTTGCAATTTCCTCGGGCGGGAGGGAAGGGTCCAATCAAGTCGACACCCCACATATCAAATGGCCAAGCTGCAAGTGCGAGTACGCTCGGTTGTCGGCATATGAGGTAAGTTGGCAAACCTTTGGCATTGATCACATTCTTGAACAAAGTTGTGGGTGTCAGCTCTCGTATGTGGCCAGTAGTATCCCAAGGTAATTAACTTGTCAGCAAGGGTTCTGGCCCCCGGGTGTCCGCCACAAATCCCGCTGTGCACTTCATGTATCAATAGGGCGACCTCTTGTGGGTGGATACACTTTAGCGGTGGTCGAGTGTAGGATCTTACGAATAGGTCGCCTCCTTGAATGACGTATCTTGGAGCTTTCTTTTTGATAGCTCGAGCTTTCTTCTCGTCGTCAGGCAGCTCACCGCTTTCTAGGTAAGCCTTCATTTCCTCAATCCAACACTTCTCGTGAGTCCAATTTCTCGAGGGATCATCTATGCATTGAATTTTTACCCTTTCATAAATTTGGATTTTCGAGGAAGGAGATGGGCTCATCATGTGGCTCATCTGAAGTAGCTAATTTCGAGAGGAGGTCGGCTAGCTCGTTGTCTTCCCGTCCAATCCTCTGAATCTCCCAGAATTCTAAGTCTTTTATCAACTCCTTCACCAGGTCGCAGTATTTGATTAGAGTGGAACTAAGCACTTCGTACTCGCCTTTGACACAGTTGACTATCGATTGTGAATCACAATAAGCCATAATCTTAGTCGCTCCAAAACACTTGGCGTACTCTATAGGCTGCTATCGAGGCTTCGTATTCGGCTTGGTTGTTGGAAGCATCGAACTTGAACCTCAGTGATTCCTCATACACGGTTCCAGACTCTGGCTCGATCAAGACAATCCCGGCTCCACTAACATTTTTGGTCGCTGATCCATCTGAATAAACCTTCCAACAATCGTCGGGTAGTGTAATGGCGGGTTGACACTCGTGTTCTTTCCCTTAACCTTTTCCTTTGGAGCTCGGCTGCTCGTCGTCTTCCTTGGTGAACGTAAGCTCGACCAAGAAGTCGGCTAGAGCTTGAGCTTTCGGTGCCTTTCGAGGTCGATACTCAATGTCAAATTCGGTAAGGGCAATTGACCAATTGAGCGATCGACTGAACTCTCCGGCTTGTGCAATATCTTTCTCAAAGGCGCATTAGTAAGAACCACAATTGGGTGAGCCAAGAAATAAGCTCGCGGCTTCCTTGAAGCCACGACTAGAGCATAAGCGACCTTCTCGGCATTATAATATCTGCTCTCCACATCGATAGGGCCTTGCGATGTAGTATACGGCTTTTGAAGCCCTTCATCTTCTCTAATCAAAACCGCTGCCAGCGATTTATCTCCCACGGATAAATACACAAACAAAGTTTCACCGGTGGTCGGGCTACTCGGGAGCGGTGGAGTAGCGAGGTAATCCTTGGTTGTTGGAACGACGAATGACATTCGGTCGTCCATTCAAAACTTTCGTCCCCTTCAATGCTTTGAAGAAGGGGAGAGACCTCTCTGCGACTTTGATATGAAACGACCAAGAGGCTGCTACCCTTCCGTTAAGTCGCTGCATCTCTTTGACAGTGGGAGCCTTCATGTCGACTAAAGCCTTGATTTTTTGGATTAGCTTCTATACCCCGTTGAGATACCATGAACCCAAGGAACTTTCCAGCGGCTACACCAAATACACACTTGCTAGGGTTGAGCTTCATGTCGTTTGCTCTTAGAATTGGCGAACGTTTCCTTTAGGTCGACTACGTGACGTCCGATCTTTGTTTTGATGACCATATCGTCGACGTAGGCCTCCATGTTTCGACCAATTTGAGAAGTAAAGACTTTGTTCACCATCCTCGATAAGTCGCCCCTGCATTCTTCAATCCAAACGGCATCATGTTGTAGCGGTAGATGCCTCCGGCCGCTGAAATGCCGTCTTGACTATGTCATCCTCATGCATCTTAATGCTGGTGGTAACTGAGTAAGCGTCGAGAAGCGAGGGTGGAGTGACCAGCAATGGAGTCAACTAGCTTGTCGATCCTGGGAAGGGGGTAGCTGTCTTTTGGGCAAGCAAGATTGAGAGTGGTGAAGTCGACGCACATCCTCCATTTGCCATTTGATTTCTTCACCATGACCACGTTGGCCAACCACGTTGTATGAGTGGCCTCCTTGATTATCCACACTTAAAAGTTTTGTACCTCAGTTTTAATAGCTTCTTCCTTGTCACGAGCAAAACTTCTCAACTTTTGGGGTCTAGGCTTTATGGTCGGGTTAACTTCAAGTCTGTGAACGGCGACCTCTTCCTTGATTCCCCTCATGTCCTCTACCCTCCATGCGAAGACATCATTACTCTCCTTGAGTAGCTCGATGATTTCTGCTCGCTCCTCAGCGATATTTGCTTTCAATCTGGATTTTTGGTCGGGGTAGGAAAGGTTGGTGATTGCGACTCTAGTTCGTCCACGGCTTCTAGCTACTGGTCCATCCACTGAATTGTAGAGTCTCGATTATTATCTCTACGACCCTTTGCCTTTCCTCGGCTCCCAAATGTGGAGCTTCCTCGGCTATCATGTCATCCAACTTGTCTGCAACCTCGGTGGTGGTGGTGGCCCCAGGAGTTATTGTCGAGTGGAGGCATAGGTTGCCTATGAGGACTTGGTCGACCATAACTACATCTGAATCGACCTCTGTGGTGTCGAGTGACGTGTCGACTCAAGCATGACCTCGTCATTTGAGCGATAGGTCGACTCTTCCACATTGGTGATTGTAGGCAGTAGTCGAGTAGTTTTGGTGGTGATTGAGATAGCTTTAAATAGCCGTCAGTCTCGATCTCGAGCTCTCTCTTCTTTCTTTCTCGAAGAACATGGTCCGGGTAGGCTCGAGGCGTACCTTGTACGCGGCTACTCCCGGCGAGGTGTGGGGAACTTGACTCGGCGATGAGGGATCGATGCTACCATTCAGAGCGACTGTCCGGGAATACCAAGTATGGCGGCGTAGTTTACATCAATCACGATAAATTGTACCTTTGACACGATCCTTTGGGGGTGATGGCCTAGATCAACGTCGAGCTCTATCGGCCTTTAGCATCAACTCGATGGTTGGTGAAGCCCTCCAACCTACCATCATATCTTTCCAAGCTGCTCGTCATTAAGACCCATCTCTTTGAAAGTCTTGTAGAACGAGATATCCTTGCGAGGCCCCCGTGTCGACTAAGAGTACGCTCGTCGTACATCCGTCTATGAGACACAGGATGACGAGAACTTGCTCTCTAGCCGCCATGTTAGTTGCCAATTCATGAGGGTAGAAGGCGATCACTTCATCTCTTACATCTCTCCTTGGAGGTACATGTGGGGCTTTGTTGAGTTGAAAGATCTTGTGTTTGATGGGTATTGTGTTGCTTGCTTGTTCGTAATAACTCCCGAGTTCAATCTAGGTTGCCTAGGTCCTGTTGTCCACTTGGTTGCTCGCCTCCACCCGGCTTGAGGCCTCCTCACATATGCGTCGAGCCTCCCCGGGTCGACCATTCTTTGGATAATACGTTTCAAACCCCAAACAATCTTACGTTAGATGACCCGTGTCCTTGTGGTAATCACAATACTTCTTTGTTGTCTCTCCTAAACTTGTTGCACAGGTTCATTGGGGCGGGAGGAGCCGGCTCGACGGCATTCATAATTTACATTCAACTCACCGTAAGGGGAGTGAAAGCCTCGAGTACCTTCTACGTAGCCCTTGTCTGTTTTTGCCATTTTTATTGTTTCCTCCATTCTTGTTGGGGTCCTTCTTATCATCGGCGACCTCCACCTTTGGGCTCTTACCATTCTTCTTCTCCTTCCTTTCCTCGGCAGAGCAACGTTATACACCTTTTCGAACAACTCTGTCGAGTTGTGGCTGTCTGGCTTGTGAGCTCATAATCCATGGCTTAGAAATACCGTTCCGGAAGCAATTTATCACCTCTATCGGTGAGATCCTCTTCTATCTTATCAACCATTTCTTTAAACTTGGTGAAGTAGCTCATGGAGCTTTCATTTTTAGCTGCACCAAGTTGTTGAGATCGATGGCGATCACCTTCCGAGCTCCGGCGATCGAAAGCGATCTAGGAACTTCGTCTTAAAGCATGTCCAAGTGTGATGCTACCGACGGCTAAACCATTGAAACAAGTTAAGGGCTCCGGTGAGTGTGCTTAGGAGAGCTTTGCACATATTGTCGTCCTCATTGGCGACAAAACACATTGTGGCCTCTAGATGTGCTATATGACTCCTTGCGTTGGTGGCCCAGTATTTCTCCGAAGAGGTAACTGAAAGTAGGAGGAGGTCGACTATCTCTCATTTCCTTGGACAAAGGTCGAAGAGCAAAAGTCAATTCGTTCGACCTTTCCAATCTCTTTTTCTTCTCCTCCTCCCATTGTTCAAACTTCTTTTTCATCAACAACCACTCTCTAGCGTCGGGTCTTTCCTCTCTGGAGGGGGAACGACATTTGACTTCGACCTTCGCTTCTAGGGGAGTTACTGCCTACTCCTCCTGTCTCGTGAGAATGAGTCCTCTACGATCGAACCGGAGACCTATGCTGTCATTCCTTATGGCGACTGCGCCTCATTCTCGGATGGCGACTGCGCCTATTATCTCCAAATGGCGACCGCGCCTTTCCTCCGGCTATAGGCGACCTGCGCCCATTCCTGTCTCTGTGAGACCACGATCTCTGTGTCGTCTTTGGAGAAATGCGTGCATTTAGTTGGCGGTTAATTGCGTCCTCAAATCGGGTGAGCCTCCTGCTCCCTATTTACGGTGAGGCTAGCCCTTAGGTCGTTACTTGGCACGTGAACGATCGTAGGAGCTCGTTGAACTATCCTGTCCTCACCATTACGTCCCACACCCTCATTTGGCCTAACACTCCTGGCTGTTGCCTATCGAGACACAGTGGGAGCCACCCTTTACGAGCGTATGTCGGCTGCTCTGCCTCCTCCATGGCTATCAAATCGGCCAAAATTTGGGCTCGCTCCAACATCATTTCCTTCTTGCTCGTGGGATTGGTTGAAGGACACTGCCTGTTTCCCATGTTCACTGCCGGTTGGACGCTTAGGAGGAGGTGGGGATCCTTGTACTTCCATATGCCTTTTCCCTCTCCTTGTGTCGAGGCAATCCTCTGCCATCAACAACCGGTAGAGCGCGTGGCTCTACCATAGGGACGGTTGGGTGGGGAGGAGGTAAATCCATGTTTTCGGCATTGACGTTGAGATTTCCGGCGTTTGTGTTGGTGTTGTTGTTCACCTCAATGAATTCTTCGAAGCATCTTCCACATGCCCGTGCAGGGTTACCATGGTTGTAGGTTGAGAAGAGTTTCGAGGTCAAGCTTTAAGCACGATTCCCGTCAATGGAACCAAACTGATGCAGCAGGAATTGTGCTTATCAATCTTCCTCCACGTGGCAGGACGAATCACCTGGCTCCTTGACCTGAAATCAGAACCCACGACTAGCCGGATGTGTCTCCGGCGAAGACACTCGGGCGTGAGTAAGATCACGGTTGAATATAGCTCAAAATGTATTGAATAGATGAATTCCAATAGCAAAATGGCGATTTACCTCTCACCGTTTGGTAGTGATGAAGTATTTATAGACAAAAGTGGTGTATTTTTGGGGAGGCGACATGTGCTCCGTGATTGTAGCAGCGGTTATTGGTAATGGGAACGTGTCTATAACGGCCCTGATTTGTAGGGATGTGGTTACGAGAATAGTTCAACCAAATACGCCGGCGAGTGTCAAGTCGTCACTTGTTGTTTAGGTCGAGGTCACCATTCGAGGAATGGTCGACACATTGTCGGGTAGAGCATGGTTCGTACCCGAGTTGTAATACGGATTACGAAGTTGGACTGAGTTAAGTCGGGGCCTGGTGGGCCGAACCATGGGCTTAGTCGACTGATCCTTGAGATGGGCTTTGGGCCCTGTTTTAGTTGGGTCAGCCTCAGTGAGAATGTGAGAGTCAAGGCTGCCTGTGATTGGGCTTTATTCGCATGGCCCAACTCGACACTTTTGGTATGTTCATAACTGATAACAACTGATAAACAAATGATAACAACTGATAAACCTGATAAAACAACTGATAAACAACTGATAAACAAGCGATAAACATGATAAACAACTGATAAATAACTGATAAACAACTGATAAACATGATAAACAAGTGATAAACAACTGATAAACAACTAATAAACAACTGATAAACATGATAAACAACTGATAAACAACTATAAACATGATAAACAACTGATAAACAACTGGTAAACAACTGATAAACAACTGATAAACAACTGATAAACATGATAAACAATTGATAAACATGATAAACAACTGATAACAACTGATAAACAACTGATAACAATTGATAAACATGATAAAACAACTGATAACAACTGATAAACAACTGATAACAACTGATAAAAAACTGATACAAATGATAAACAACTGATAAACATCAAAATTCCGAAAACCTCCATCATTTTCACCATTAAACTCTTCTCAATTCATTTGTATGATTGAGAAATTTCTTTTTCTGAAATTATATGAAATTATATGTAATTTGCTAAGGAACATAATGTATGTGCAAAATGTTCATGCCGTGTGGATCGTATAGTTGAAAGGTAGAAGATGTTATTTTTAATATGTGATCATAAGCTTCACCTTGGGTATGATTGAGAAATTTCTCAGTCGAACAGATTGATATTTTTGGGTGTTATCATCTAATGTCATGGTAATCACGATTGTAGAGATATAACAGAAGTTGTAGCAGAGCAGAAGATGCTTGAGGAGGTTAGTTTGTTTTCAATATATGTGCTTGTTTGAAATTTTATCAGGGTTGCTATTTAGCTTATGAAGTTCGGTTGAGATTATTGAGACCATTTCCTTGTTACAACAGGCCATTAACAATGCTCGTGAGAGGGATAAGAGGACGCTAATTTGTACTGTAAGACTTAATTTCCCTGTAGACATATTCCCTTTTTTTAAGCTACTCTCCTCAGTAGGATCTTTGATATTTTTATTAGCCCTTTGTTCCAACATCAATCTGAATGTGCTAAGATGGCTCTCAATTTGGCATTTGAAGGAATTGAAGCTACATTGCAAATTACATATAATTTCAGAAACAGATTACATGGCATCTATGTTGACTACTTTTGTTAGAGTTCCCATATCAATAGGTGGTCGCCGGAGGTGGGGAAGGTGGTCGCCGGAGGGAAGCTTGTCACCGGAGTTGGGTTGGGTAAAGATAAAGAGGGTAAAGAGAGATGGGTGTGTGTTTTGTGTGCAAAAATAGTTTTTTGTAATATTCATATTTAGCTAAATAGTTTTTTGTAAAATCACAATTTACATGTTTTTTTTTTGTAAATAGCATGTTTTTGAATGAGTTTTTTGTAAAAAGTCCTTTAATAATTATTTTAAATTCAGTAAAATTGACAATCAAAGTCAAAGTACAACAATCTTCTAGTACTTAGTAAGTATTATATTTGTTGGTATTTATCTAATATTTTTTTGACATTTTTTTATGCAAATGGTATTTAACTAATTAAAACTTTAAGTTTGATGTTATAAACACGGTTACGCCAAAAACTATTTTCATATCTTATGTCCTTTTGGTTAGAAATCCCCATGGTTTATAAGTCTTGACTTTGCCAAAAATGATAACTTGATTCCTAGCACGAGTTAATTAAGAGATCCATTCCCAAAGGAAAAGCATATATTTTAGTATTTACAAGTATAATTTTAATCATTTACATTTAAAAATAATAACCAATTTCATAAAATAAAAATATATATTAATGCACATTAAAAATATGATCATTAATTTTATTTAGTTTTCATGAATATAGTTATATTTACATATAAATTATCCAAAGTTCAGTTAAGATGACCAAAAAATAAAGTATCACACTTAATTTGAGATGAAATTAGTAATCCCTTTGTCTCAAATTTAATGTCTGTTTTTTTTAAATGTTACAAATCAAATGTCTACTTTATAAATAAATTTGTCCCTATTTTTTTTTAATATTATCTCTTCACATTTCATTCTATACAAGCAAAAATCGAAGTTTAGAAGTGAATACAAGGATATTTATAATATTTGGTAATATATTTTATAATTTTCAAAACACTTGTAAATAAAACTGAATAGAAATTCATTTAGAGACAAATTGATTATTATTTTCGTTTTAGATTTACTTATTGCTTAAAAGATAAAATTCAAATTTCAATAAATATTATTTGGGATTATGGAAATCACCTTTATTTGGGTTCTTAATTTTTTTTAAAAAAAATTATAATTTAGTGAAATATTAAAAAAAAACTAATCTTGTGAAATAGTTTTTCAAATAAAATAATAATTTAGTGAATTACATATTAGTGAAGAATTTACTTTTAGTCCTTTAAAGTTAAAATATTCATTTTACCCCTAAAATAGTAACATTAATTTCAACTAAGTCCAAATGTGCATGGCACGTGCTGATTTAACGGGAAAAGCAAGCATTTCTGTCAAATCCCTTGATTGCTTGTTTTCCCTATCTTTATATTTATGCCCGTATCTACTAGTTTTAGAGCTTTAGACCCTATCGTACGAACTACACCTAAATTTTAGGCCCTTATTTGTCATTTGCTCGTATGTATAATGTATAATGGCAATAGCCTCTCCCTGAACTTGAAATTACTTTAATTGATATGACATGAATATTTTCAACCATAAAACCAAAGGAGTGATATATATTTTGTTAAAATTTGTTTTCAAAATGGATATATTACCTATTAAATCGAGATAAATTTTCAAACGATATAAATGTGAGACCAATTAATGGAATAAGTTTCCATCATATAAAGAGTAGAGCAAATCTAACTATAGAAAGATCAAAAGTTTTAAACTTACTTGAATCAAAATTATATAATCAATAACTTATTTTATAAGATGACTACATTTAAACAAGGAAACACATTTGACTATAGTGTATCATATTCTGGTTGTGGTGGTGAATTTGGTGCTCCGTCAATTTCAGGTGCTGGAGCATGATGTTTGTGGTGTTTCTTATGATGTCGCTTATGATGATGTTCCTTATGCTTGTGCTTATTCTCATGCTTGAATTCAAGTTCTTCAAATGATTCAAAAGAAAATTGATCGTCTTGTTCTGCCAATGTTGCATATGGCACTTCAGCAACACCTTCTGGTGCTGGAGCATGACGCTTGTGATGTTCCTTATGGTGTTTCTTGTGTGGATGATGTTTATGCTTGTGATTATGCTCATGTCCGGATTCATGTTCTTCAATTGATTCAAAAGAAACATGATCATCTTGTTCTTGATCTTCTTGATTTTGTGGTTGTGCGTATGGTGATTCAGAAACTTCTGGTGCGGGAGCATAATGCTTATGGTGCTTCTTATGATGTGACTTGTGTGGATGATGCTTATGCTTGTGATTATGTTCATGCTTAGATTGAAATTCTTCAATTAATTTAAAAGAAACTTGATCATCTTGTTCTTGATCTTCTTGGTTTGGTGGTGGTGCATATGATGCTTCAGTAACTTTTGGCGCTGGAGCATGATGCTTGTGATGTCTCTTATGATGTGGTTTACGTGAATGATGATTGTGCTCATATTCGAGTTCTTCTTCAGCTAATTCTGTTATCTCTGAAGAAGAAACTTGAATATCGTCAAAGAGTTGACTAGATTGTATTGGAGGGTCTTCCTCCTCGAGTGCCACATTATCATTTTCTTCTACATTGACAGGAATTAACACTCTTGAAATTGTTGGAGTCACAAGAACCACAACACCAAAGAATAAAAGAAAGAAATGTTTACCACTCATCTTTGCTAGACAATGAATTGAGTTTGTGATAAAAATGAATAGACAGGTTGTCATTTTATAGGAGGATTTCATTTCTCTCAAGATGACAAGTGTCACTTGCATTTTGTGTATTATATTACAACAAATAATGAAAATCTAGTATTATTCACAAATGGATATTCTTCTCTTTTGAAGAAATTGACAAACTTGTCTACAAATGTTATAATTATAATACAATGTGATTAATGGTAAAAATTACATTAACCTATATTCATTGTCAAATATTATATTGGTCTTTGGTAGAGATAACAAAGATTAGAAAAATATTTAAGATATATTACAATTATTAGGATAATCTTAATATAGACTTTGTTAAGTTAACCTAAGAAATTATAAAGTAGCGGGTCAAAACAAAAAGGATTCAATTAAAACCTTTCTTGATAAAGGTGTTTTTCATAATCCCTAATTATATTTATTTCATTTTAAATGGGATCTTTTGACCAATAAGTAAATCTGAAATGAAATAATACTTAATTTGTTTCGAAATGAATGTCTATTTATTTTTATTAACAAGCATCCTAAAAATGTTAAAATATATTATCAAATATTATAAATATTCTTGTATCCAATTCTAAACTTCTAGTTTTGCTTGTACAAAATGAAATGTGAAAACACAATGTTAAAAAACATATTTTTCCTATCAACAATTTCATATGTGTTTGATTTCTTGCATAAAAACATATGTTTATCTAAACATGAATAAAATGATTTATTTTGGTGATCAATAAAAAATAACAAAAATCTTTATAATTGTAATAAATATTAATGAATGTAGTTAATAAATATTTTTTAATATAATTGATCTCTTTCTAAGGGAATTTGTGTCATAATGTATTTTATAAAATTTGATAAATATAGTGGATAAATAATTATTACAGTGTTTTTCCAAAAACATAATAATTATTGTAGTGTCGATATCTGCGCATAAAATACTGTCACTTTGCTTTAATTGATCAATTTAATTGATGTTTGACCTTTCTTCATATAATTATTATAATAAAATTCTATAATATTACGATAGTATTATTGAAGGTGAATTGAATATAATTTATTAAAAATTTATTCTAATTATATTTTAATAATTATTTTAAATTCAGTAAAATTGACAATCAAAGTCAAAGTACAACAATCTTCTGGTACTTAGTAAGTATTATATTTGTTGGTATTTATCTAATATTTTTTTGACATTTTTTTTTGCAAATGGTATTTAACTAATTAAAACTTTAAGTTTGATGTTATAAACACGGTTACGCCAAAAACTATATTCATATCATATGTCCTTTTTGTTAGAAATCCCCATGGATTATAAGTCTTGACTTTGCCAAAAATGATAACTTGATTCCTAGCACGAGTTAATTAAGAGATCCATTCCCAAAGGAAAAGCATATATTTTAGTATTTACAAGTATAATTTTAATCATTTACATTTAAAAATAATAACCAATTTCATAAAATAAAAATATATATTAATGCACATTAAAAATATGATCATTAATTTTATTTAGTTTTCATGAATATAGTTATATTTACATATAAATTATCCAAAGTTCAGTTAAGATGACCAAAAAATAAAGTATCACACTTAATTTGAGATGAAATTAGTAATCCCTTTGTCACAAATTTAATGTCTGTTTTTTTTAAAATGTTACAAATCAAATGTCTACTTTATAAATAAATTTGTCCCTATTTTTTTTTTTTACTATTATCTCTTCACATTTCATTCTATACAAACAAAAATAGAAGTTTAGAAGTGAATACAAGGATATTTATAATATTCGGTAATATATTTTAACATTTTCAAAACACTTGTAAATAAAACTGAATAGAAATTCATTTAGAGACAAATTGATTATTATTTTCATTTTAGAATTACTTATTGCTTAAAAGATAAAATTCAAATTTCAATAAATATTATTTGGGATTATGGAAATAACCTTTATTTGGGTTCTTAATTTATTTTGAAAAAATTATAATTTAGTGAAATATTAAAAAAAAAACTAATCTTGTGAAATAGTTTTTCAAATAAAATAATAATTTAGTGAATTACATATTATTGAAGAATTTACTTTTAGTCCTTTAAAGTTAAAATATTCATTTTACCCCTAAAATAGTAACATTAATTTCAACTAAGTCCAAATGTGCATGACACGTGCTGATTTAACGGGAAAAGCAAGCATTTCTGTCAAAATCCCTTGATTGCTTGTTTTCCCTATCTTTATATTTATGCCCGTATCTACTAGTTTTAGAGCTTTAGACCCTATCGTACGAACTACCCCTAAATTTTAGGCCCTTATTTGTCATTTGCTCGTATGTATAATGTATAATGGCAATAGCCTCTCCCTGAACTTGAAATTACTTTAATTGATATGACATGAATATTTTCAACCATAAAACCAAAGGAGTGATATATATTTTGTTAAAATTTGTTTTCAAAACGGATATATTACCTATTAAATCGAGATAAATTTTCAAACGATATAAATGTGAGACCAATTAATGGAATAAGTTTCCATCATATAAAGAGTAGAGCAAATCTAACTATAGAAAGATCAAAAGTTTTAAACTTACTTGAATCAAAATTATATAATCAATAACTTATTTTATAAGATGACTACATTTAAACAAGGAAACAGATTTGACTATAGTGTATCATATTCTGGTTGTGGTGGTGAATTTGGTGCTCCGTCAATTTCAGGTGCTGGAGCATGATGTTTGTGGTGTTTCTTATGATGTCGCTTATGATGATGTTCCTTATGCTTGTGCTTATTCTCATGCTTGAATTCAAGTTCTTCAAAAGAAAATTGATCATCTTGTTCTTGATCATCTTGTTCTGCCAATGTTGCATATGGCACTTCAGCAACACCTTCTGGTGCTGGAGCATGACGCTTGTGATGTTCCTTATGGTGTTTCTTGTGTGGATGATGTTTATGCTTGTGATTATGCTCATGTCCGGATTCGTGTTCTTCAATTGATTCAAAAGAAGCATGATCATCTTGTTCTTGATCTTCTTGATTTTGTGGTTGTGCGTATGGTGCTTCAGAAACTTCTGGTGCGGGAGCATGACGCTTATGGTGCTTCTTATGATGTGACTTGTGTGGATGATGCTTATGCTTGTGATTATGTTCATGCTTAGATTGAAATTCTTCAATTAATTTAAAAGAAACTTGATCATCTTGTTCTTGATCTTCTTGGTTTGGTGGTGGTGCATATGATGCTTCAGCAACTTTTGGCGCTGGAGCATGATGCTTGTGATGTCTCTTATGATGTGGTTTATGTGAATGATGATTGTGCTCATATTCGAGTTCTTCTTCAGCTAATTCTGTTATCTCTGAAGAAGAAACTTGAATATCGTCATAGAGTTGACTAGATTGTATTGGAGGGTCTTCCTCCTCGAGTGCCACATTATCATTTTCTTCTACATTGACAGGAATTAACACTCTTGAAATTGTTGGAGTCACAAGAACCACAACACCAAAGAATAAAAGAAAGAAATGTTTACCACTCATCTTTGCTAGACAATGAATTGAGTTTGTGATAAAAATGAATAGACAGGTTGTCATTTTATAGGAGGATTTCATTTCTCTCAAGATGACAAGTGTCACTTGCATTTTGTGTATTATATTACAACAAATAATGAAAATCTAGTATTATTCACAAATGGATATTCTTCTCTTTTGAAGAAATTGACAAACTTGTCTACAAATGTTATAATTATAATATAATGTGATTAATGGTAAAAATTACATTAACCTATATTCATTGTCAAATATTATATTAGTCTTTGGTAGAGATAACAAAGATTAGAAAAATATTTAAGATATATTACAATTATTAGGATAATCTTAATATAGACTTTGTTAAGTTAACCTAAGAAATTATAAAGTAGCGGGTCAAAACAAAAAGGATTCAATTAAAACCTTTCTTGATAAAGGTGTTTTTCATAATCCCTAATTATATTTATTTCATTTTAAATGGGATCTTTTGACCAATAAGTAAATCTGAAATGAAATAATACTCAATTTGTTTCGAAATGAATGTCTATTTATTTTTATTTACAAGCATCCTAAAAATGTTAAAATATATTATCAAATATTATAAATATTCTTGTATCCAATTCTAAACTTCTAGTTTTGCTTGTACAAAATGAAATGTGAAAACACAATGTTAAAAAACATATTTTTCCTATCAACAATTTCATATGTGTTTGATTTCTTGCATAAAAACATATGTTTATCTAAACATGAATAAAATGATTTATTTTGGTGATCAACAAAAAAAAAAAAAAATAACAAAAATCTATATAATTGAAATAAATATTAATGAATGTAGTTAATAAATATTTTTTAATATAATTGATCTCTTTCTAAGGGAAATTGTGTCATAATGTATTTTATAAAATTTGATAAATATAGTGGATAAATAATTATTACAGTGTTTTTCCAAAAACATAATAATTATTGTAGTGTCGATATCTGCGCATAAAATACTGTCACTTTGCTTTAATTGATCAATTTAATTGATGTTTGACCTTTCTTCATATAATTATTATAATAAAATTCTATAATATTACGATAGTATTATTGAAGGTGAATTGAATATAATTTATTAAAAATTTATTCTGATAATTATATTTTAATAATTATTTTAAATTCAGTAAAATTGACAATCAAAGTCAAAGTACAACAATCTTCTAGTACTTAGTAAGTATTATATTTGTTGGTATTTATCTAATATTTTTTTGACATTTTTTTTTCAAATGGTATTTAACTAATTAAAACTTTAAGTTTGATGTTATAAACACGGTTACGCCAAAAACTATATTCATATCTTATGTCCTTTTGGTTAGAAATCCCCATGGATTATAAGTCTTGACTTTGCCAAAAATGATAACTTGATTCCTAGCACGAGTTAATTAAGAGATCCATTCCCAAAGGAAAAGCATATATTTTAGTATTTACAAGTATAATTTTAATCATTTACTTTTAAAAATAATAACCAATTTCATAAAATAAAAATATATATTAATGCACATTAAAAATATGATCATTAATTTTATTTAGTTTTCATGAATATAGTTATATTTACATATAAATTATCCAAAGTTCAGTTAAGATGACCAAAAAATAAGGCCCATTTTCTCTAGGGCCCCTTGGACGAGATTTAAACCCAATATAAGAAACAACATTTAGTTATTTCCCTAGACACCCCTCCGCCTAGTTTGGGCGACCGCCCATCAACATTGGGCGACCGCCCATCAAAAAAATGACCCCTCTCCGCCTAGTAACTTATAAGACTTTTTTAAAAAGTCTTATAAGTAACTTATAAGACTTATTTATAACATTTATAAGACTTAAAATGTCTTATAAGTTACTCTTATATTTAATAAGTCTTATAACATATCTAAAACTTTTTTAAAAGACTTGTACAAAAAGCCTTATAAGACTCGCCTTGTAACTTATAAGACTTTTTAAAAAGTCTTATATTTAATAAGTCTTATAACATAAATAACACTTTTTAAAAAGACTTGTACAAAAAGTCTTACAAGACTCGCCTAGTAATTTATAAGACTTTTTAAAAAGTCTTATATTTAATAAGTCTTATAACATATATAAGACTTATAAGACTTTTTAATAAGTTTTATATAAGACTTATAACATATATAAGTCTTATATAAGACTTTTTAATAAGTTTTATATAAGACTTTTTAATAAGTTTTATATAAGACTTATAACATATATAAGACTTAATAAGTTTTATATAAGACTTTTTTAATAAGTTTTATATAAGACTTATAAGACTTTTTAAATATAAGACTTTTTAAAAAGTCTTATATTTAATAAGTCTTATAACATATATAAGTCTTATATTTAAAAAAGTCTTATAAGTAACTTATAAGACTTTTTTAAAAGACTTATACAAAAAGTCTTATAAAAACTCTTTTTAACTTACAAGATTTTTTAAAAGTCTTATAAGTTATTTATAAGACTTTTTAATAAGTTTTATATAAGACTTATTAATAATTTTCAGTTTTTAAGTTGGTGCGTCTTATATATGTTATAAGACTTATTAAATATAAGAGTAACTTATAAGACTTTTTAAGTCTTATATATTTTATAAGACTTATTAAAAAGTCTTATAAGTTACTTATAAGACTTTTTAAAAAATCTTATAACATACTAGGCGGAGGGGGATATTTTTTTGAGTTGGGCGATCGCCCTATGTTGATGGGCGGTCGCCCAAGCTAGGCGGAGGGGTGTATTTGGGATTTACAAAAATCTTTTCTTTAAGAGGAATATAATTTGGTCAAGGAGGGCCTTAAGGGAAAAATCCCAAAAAATAAAGTATCATACTTAATTTGAGATGAAATTAGTAATCCCTTTGTCTCAAATTTAATGTCTGTTTTTTTTTAAATGTTACAAATCAAATGTCTACTTTATAAATAACTTTGTCCCTATTTTTTTTTACTATTATCTATTCACATTTCATTCTATACAAGCAAAAATAGAAGTTTAGAAGTGAATACAAGGATATTTATAATATTTGGTATATATTTTAACATTTTCAAAACACTGGTAAATAAAACTGAATAGAAATTCATTTAGAGACAAATTGATTATTATTTTCATTTTAGATTTACTTATTGCTTAAAAGATAAAATTCAAATTTCAATAAATATTATTTGGGATTATGGAAATCACCTTTATTTGGGTTCTTAATTTTTTTTCAAAAAAAAATTATAATTTAGTGAAATATTAAAAAAAAAAAAAAAACTAATCTTGTGAAATAGTTTTTCAAATAAAATAATAATCTAGTGAATTACATATTAGTGAAGAATTTACTTTTAGTCCTTTAAAGTTAAAATATTCATTTTACCCCTAAAATAGTAACATTAATTTCAACTAAGTCCAAATGTGCATGACACGTGCTGATTTAACGGGAAAAGCAAGCATTTCTGTCAAAATCCCTTGATTGCTTGTTTTCCCTATCTTTATATTTATGCCCGTATCTACTAGTTTTAGAGCTTTAGACCCTATCTGTGAATGTGGTGCCCAAATTTTTGTTGGATTCACGCGAGTTTGAAGACATCCGGTTTAATTTGAAAAACGGAGTCGCCACGCCATTTTGATTACCTCAAAACTTTGAAAAAAAGGTTTTTACTTGGGTTCGGAGGTTAAGTTACCCCTTGGGAAGAACGTTTGGCGTTCACCCAAAGTGCCTTGCCGGAGCAAGTCTCCCAAGATTTCAGTAATCGTGCTTGCTTGCGTGCTTTCTTGTGTGCATGTGTTTGAGAAAAAGGGGGGGGGGAATGTCCCAAGTTGTCTTCCGGACGTACAAACCATTTGTTGGTTGTCGCTCGGGATTCCTTGGAATTTTATGTATTTGGGATTATGATCCCGTCCTCATCTTATGACTTGTGATCATCGCATTTTAACCTCGGGACCCTCGGGACTTGCGTGATCGAGAGAATGACTCTCTTTTGGTCAAAGATGAGGTTCTTTAGAAAAGGAGGGTCCTTAGCCCATCAATCCTACGCTTTAAGACGGTCGAGCTCGTATAGATGCTTCATACTCTTTCTTAAGCGATAATCGGAGATATAGGGTTCAAGGTGTCCCTTTCTAAAGAGATATGGAACCTTTGATGGAAGGAACGATGTAAAGATAGGATCTTTTACACCGGTCCATTCCTAGGTTGTTAATGGGGGAAATGTATGTAAAAATGAATCTTTAATGAAAAGATGACATTTTTGGGTTGCAAATGATGCACTTAGTTTAAAGAAATAATCTTTATTGCAAATGATGCATAAAGATTTGATTTTTATGCAAATGATGCATTTTTGTTGAAGAAATTGGCATTCATTATGCAAATGATGCATAAAGATTGCATTTTGAAAAGCATATGATGCTAGTTTATGGTAAAGACATGGTCTTTAAAGCAAATGATGCTTGAACAAGGGATTTTGGATGCAAATGATGCATTTTGATTGAAAAAGATTTGATTTTTATATGCAAAGGATGCATGAAGATGACATTTTAATTTGAAAATGGGGGTTTTAGGTGCAAAGGATGCACCTTTATGGGAAAAGACTACATTTTTATGACAAATGATGTCTAATGCACGCCAAAGGGGAAGGGGAATATAAAGATAGGATCTTTAATCTACCAAGTCCCAAGCAATATAAAGACAATGCAATGAGCAAATTATAAAGCAATTAGGATGCAAAGGTAGGGCGTGCGAGGTTACCAATAGCTTCCTTCTTCTTTGGTCGGAGCTAGGAGGAGAGGTTGGTCTTGGATCTTCAAGGAGGAGGGAGGGAGCTTCTTGGCCTTCTTCTTCACCTTCTTGAGCTTCCAGCAGTATTCTTCACGTATTTGGAGTGTTTGTGGGTGACTTGCTATGGATTGTGTGTGTTGAAATGGGTAGAGGAGGGCTCTATTTATAGGCAGTCTGGATAAGGCTAATGAAGCCGTGCGGCTAGGGACAGCGAGCTAATGCAGCCGTGCGGCATTATCCATTGTGACTCAGCATTTCTAGAACCATGCAAGGTGGCAAATTCTAGAACCCTCTTCCTAATTAAGAAAAACGTGTTTCTTAATTAGGAAGGCTCCCTTCAGCCCTTAATTTAATTTGGGGTTGTTCAGAACATTTCAGGAACACTAGGAAGGTCAGGGAATTACCGGAAACTTACCGAAATTGCCGGAAATTTAAGGAAGGCATGAGCGGATTTGGGTACTTACAAAAGCCCCTCGGCAACGTCACTTGCAAGGCGAGTGGGGTTGTCGATAGAAAAGGATCCGATCTGGCGAATGCCGAGACGGATTGGGTGACCAAGGTGGTCGAGTGGCTGAACCTCTGGGAGGCTACCTACGTATCCCGGAGGAATCAAGCCAGGCCGTAGTTCGGAATTAGGATCCACTGGGGGAGGAAGAAGAGAAACTGGTCTCTTGCTGGGGAAATAGAAGAGAAAATGACCTAGGAGGTCAAGCAATTGATCCTACTGGGGATATGCTAGGAGTGACCAAGGTGGTCGGATATCTGAACCTCTATGAGGGGCTGCTTTATCACTGAGGAGTGACAAAGAAACAGGGTGACCAAAGTGGTCGAATGGCTGGACCTTTTATAAAAGGCTACCTACGTATCCCGGAGGAATCAAGCCTTGATCGTAGTTCAAGCATCACTAGATAGTTAGGAACGATGTCTAGGATTCTTGAGATTTTGACAATTAATGGAGGCTATCACCTGATTGACAATTACTGGAGGATGTCACCTGATTGACAATTACTGGAGGATGTCACCTGATTGACAATTACTGGAGGAAGTCACCTGATTGAAACTAGAGCTTACGTCACTGTCGAGTGGATAGAGGTAGCTAGAGTTTGGTGAACTTGAGCATACGTCTCAATCTCTTTCGAATCAGAGATATGGGTTGCCAAAGCTAGAATGATTTAAGCATACGTCTCAATCTCTTTCGAATCAGAGATATGGGTTGCCAATGACTTGAGCATACGTCTCAATCTCTTTCGAATCAGAGATATGGGTTGCCAAAGTTAGAATGATTTAAGCATACGTCTCAATCTCTTTCGAATCAGAGATATGGGTTGCCAATGACTTGAGCATACGTCTCAATCTCTTTCGAATCAGAGATATGGGTTGCCAAAGTTTGAATGACTTAAGCATACGTCACTATTCGGGATAGAGGTAGCTTAAGTTGAGAGAAACTTGAGCGTACGTCACTATTCGGGATAGAGGTAGCTTAAGTTGAGAGAAACTTGAGCGTACGTCACTATTCGGGATAGAGGTAGCTTAAGTTGAGAGAAACTTGAGCGTACGTCACTATTCGGGATAGAGGTAGCTTAAGTTGAGAGTTTTGACAATTCGGAGGTTGTCACCTAGTGTTATCCCGTTATAACGGAATTAACGGAGGCGACTGAGAAGAAAGCTTAATTGCTAAAGAGATAAGGGATATTTTCTGAAAAAGATGTTATCTTGGTTAAAAGATAACGGAAATTACATGCCCAAGTGGAAGGTCCAGGGGCAGGATTGTAATTTCTGCTCAGAGCGAATGAAGCCGCCCGGCATGAGATGGAGAAAAAGGAGCCGTACGGCTAGAGACCTGTTTTTTACAGATTATTTAAAACAGGTTTGAACGGGCCATTGGCATTACATTGCCGCCCAAGAACGCAGAGAGAGAGAGGAGAAGGGAGAGAAATTTTGAAATTCCTTCAATTCCCTTTGGCTCTACTGATTTGGAATGGATCCGGAGGGGAACCCAATGCCGAGGCAAGCTAGAAGGAACAACTCCGCGGCCGCTAGATGGAGGAGGAAGGAGCTTGTTCGGATGGAGAGGAAGTATGACTTCCTTACGCCTCCATCGGAGCTCTATCCGGGGAGAAGGGAGCATAAATCAACGAACCCTCGATCGGTTGGGGTAAGCATTCTCATTTTGCTCAAATCCATCGATTTTGATTGAATTTTGAATGATTTAGGGCTTGACCCGAATTTTAGGAATTTCCTAGGATTTTTTCTAGGATTTTTGAATGATTTTGAGATGCATGAACAACCTATGAGGCTAAGAATATGCATGTGCAATTTATTTGATGAAAATTATGAGAATGACTCACTTTTTTCTCGCAAATGAAGTAAGAATGAGAATTGTCTAAATATGAGACGGAGTTCTTGCCTTGTGCTAGAACTGGGTCAAAATTCTGATTTTCAATGAGAAAACATGATTTTGGAAGATGAAAAATGATTCATGCATGCCATTTTATTTGAAGAATAATGCTTATGTGCAAAGAATCATGAAAATTGTGATTTTGTGCCTTAGGAAAACAACGTGCTTAAAATGACGTGTTTCAAATGATGAAAGTCACGTTTTTGATGCAAAAGATGCTAAAAAGACTTGTGTAAATGCTTTTCTTTTGAAAACATGTGCACTTTTGTGACTATATGCATGCTTTTGAAAATGACGAATGATTGACACACTTCTTTTTGTGCTTGTCTACAGGAGAACAAGTCTAGAGGACCATCTGAGATAGCGGTCAGGCTTTGGCAGAGGATGCCGGATTTTGAGAAGAATGGGGTGAACCCCAAGAATTTGGTGAGGGCTACCGGTCTGGACGCGTTTGTAGAGGCCATCGGCACGGGGATTCACATCACGTCTAAGAGCAAGGGCTTGGTCCAGGCTCTTTCTGAGTTTTGGTGGGATAGCACCCATAGCTTCCACACAGTAGGAGAGGCGACGGTGACTCCTGCCGATTTTACATCGGTGCGGCTGCGGTTCACGGGAGGCCCGTGACTTGGAGAGACCATATTACAGTGAGGAGTTCCGGGCTTTGGTTGGATTTGAGGCGATTCCCAAGGGATTGGGTATGGAGACGCGGAACGTCGAGGTGGCGATTCGAACTTGCATGCGAGAACTTTCTTTGCTAATGATGTGGCCCTTGGTAGCTAGAGCATTCATATGGTTGATGCTATCAGTCACTATCTTTGCTAATTCTGGGACGCTGGCCATGACTTGCCTCCTTGACTCTCTGGAGGATGTGGATGGGATAGGGACGGTCTCTTGGGGCGAGGCCGGATTGGCGGAGTTGTACTTCTCGTTGGACATGTACAGTCGGAACAAAGCTGCTTCTATGGACTTCTTCTCATTTGCCCTTGAGGTAGCCTCTCTTTCTCTTCTCTTTTCTCTTTTCTGTCTTGATACTTTTATGAGAGAGAGAATGACCTTTTTGATGTTTTTGAACATGCAGGCCTGGTTTTGCGAGGTGATTGGGTTCTTTCCTTGGAACCAGCAGAGTGATATCACCATTTTCCCTGCGATGGTTATTTGGAGGAGATGTGAGGATAGGTTCACGGGGAAGACCCGGATCACTTTCGACTACAAGATGGTGAAGCACAGTGCTCAATAAGGATGGACCGGATGGAGTGGACTTCTACCCACAGGGCGGTATCAGGAGATTTTCTTTGGGAGATGCTATTGAGGTGACGAGGCGAGAGGAGGTGGCTCATTTGGGCTGACTTGCGACATCATATATCACGGGGGACCGTTTCTCGAGCGGCATGGTCATGTCCCTCCATTGGACGCCATTACTCCACACGATCCTCCGGCCACGGATCTTTGCAGCCCGGGGGCGCGGGCGGATGAGATTGAGAGGTACCGGGGAGGTATAGGCTGCGGAGGAGTATTTTGACATGGGTACCCCTACGTTGTGTTTGTGGAGCGGCGCTGAGGACGCCACGAAGCGCGAAGGCGGCGGTCACTCGGGGATATGGGGAGGATGAGCCTGCGACCCGCCTATCCCTCCTGCACACCTCTCATATGTCGTACACGGAGTGCAGGGAGGATGAGGATTCCTGTCCACGACACGAGGGAGCCCCGGTATACCACGCCACTGATAGCCTTGTGAGTATACTCTTAGGGTCTTATTCCCTTTTTAGCTTTCAGATTTTGTTTTTGCAATTTTACGAGATTTTTACGAGATTTTCTTTTCTTTTCTCGGGTTCCGGCTCGCACCTATGACGGGTTGGTCGGGCGAACGGGGTTGGAAAGACGTGTGCCGATCCTTGGTCAAGAAGGCGCTGCGCTACTAAAGCGTCAACAAGCGTGCGAGCTGTGCGCAAAAGGAGGCATGTCGGGGCGCGGCATCCTCTTCCTCGGCTTCGGAGTATTCATCCGAGTGCCGAGGCCTCGGGGCGAGGTCCTAATGCTGATATCTTGGAGCGGTGGCAGAGTACGAGCACGACAACATCCCTCTTTCCGATGCGAGCGACTAGGAGGACGTGATGAGAGAGCCTAGCATCTATGAGCTGAGCAGCGATGAGGAAGAAGAAGAATCGGAGGCCTAGGAGGTCTCTAGAGTAGATTTGGAACAAAACAAACAATGAACAATTTTTATGCACAACTTGTTTATTTTTTGCTTTATTTTGGCGCCGATGGGGCGAAGACATTGTATTTACGCTTTATTTACTTTTCTAATTTATGCTTTTTCAATTTGCATATTATCGAGCCTCGGGCGACTTTTTGCTTGGAATTGGGGTGGCAGGCCAAAATGATTTATAATGGTGTATAAATGCTTGAATGGCTTACGGATATGTTTTTGTACGGGTTTTGGTTGAAAAAGTGGGGTGAAAACTCCCTTGGGCAGCAACTTTGGTTCTTTGCAGAATTTTTTTTTCTGCGAGAGGGCTAATGTAGCCGTGCGGATAGGTCTGGGGCAAATGAAGCCGTGCGGCTCACGGTTACGTACGAACGGTTATTTTACGAATAAAAGCAAGGCTTGGCCATTTCATTTCATTTTCACTCTAGACTTGTCCCAATTGTTCCCGAGCACATTTTGGACCTAAAAGCACCATCTTTGATCACTTTTGCGATGGAGAGGCCCGTTAGACTACAAAGGGGGAAGAGAGACCATTTTACGTCCGGTCTTCAATCTTGGGCGAGACATAACTTCCAAAATCACAAGGGGCTGCTTGATTCTTCCTTCAAGATCAAGTCTTTATGGCATTTGAGGGATCTCCCGCCCGATTGGGACTGTTGAGAGCCGCGGCAAAGTTGGGACGTCAGGAGACATGTTTCTTGCTTTTCTTACAACGAAATCGTCCCAACGCACGAAGACTTGAGCCTTGATTGGGGGTCCCGAGGCGAGGCTATATCTATTCCGGCTGATCGGAGACGTGCCGGTGGCGGTAAAGCTTGCATCTTTTTGCGAGATTCCTGCAGGAGAGGCGAGGAGATGATGGTAGCTTCGGACGGGATTGACCTTTCCGAGATCCCGGGCGAGGTTTGGATCTCCGGCTATGGCTGCTACCATGGTGGCTATGGACGCATTTATCCTTTGCGTCTTTTACATTTTGTTTCTTTGAGTCCGTGGGGATTTGTCACGGTGGTCTCTGGACATGGTCGAGAGGCTGCGGGTGCAGGAAGGATATCGTCCCATGGTTTTGGGGAGACTTTGCATGGGATCGACGGGATGGCTCGGGAGACCATTTCATGAGGTCAGGAGTCGGCTATGTTGACTTTGTGGGCTGCGGGAGAGGCTCGGGGCTTTGCACGGGGCTTTGCCGACTCGGTGCCCTTGGGTGATTTCTCGGAGAGGTGCACCTAGGCGGCGGAACGGGAGTAGGCTGGGAGCGATGATGGCTAGGCTATCCACTTCGGACATCCGTTGGTGGATACCACCTTTGGAGGTTGCGGACCGGGAGGATATTTCAGAGTCTTATGTTGTGAGGGTTCCAGGATTACTGGTCATCCTTCTACATACCTGCTTGGTATCCGGGCGGTTTGGGGCTTCTGGGAGCCTTTGAGTGGCCTGGGAGGACATCCGGACCATGGAGGTGATGTCTCTAGACATGAGGGACCCGGCCCGGCTTCACTTTTTCTCGAGGGCTTGGACATACATTGCTTTCCCACCCGGGGCTATCTTTAGGAGCGGGAAGAGCACGATCTTGACCCTTTGTCTACTTGGGCCAGTACGAGAGGGAGATGGGAGCGACTCGGGTTATCTTGGAGGATAGACGCCGAGTTTTATTGGGGTGACCACGACTCGAGTAGGACTACGAGGAGACCGAGGCTAAGGCGAGTTGCCATAACCAATCGAGGTGACTTGGTCGGGGACATGGAGGCTCGGTACAAGAGGTTGTCAGAGGTTGCTCATTTGGCCCGAGTCTCGAGAGGGAGGAGATACGGACTCGTGCTCGTATAGAGAGAGCGCTTATTGACACGGGGTTGGTAGAGGCTCCGGTGAGGATACCGAGAGGTCGGGATGAGGGATACCGACATTATTGAGAAGAAAAGGAAGAAGACTCGACGAGGCCGAGGAAAAGGGAAGAAGGCTGAAGAAGACTCGGCGAATGACGGCCGACAAGTCTTTTCTCAAGATCCTCTTATTGCCATTTGCAAACACATTAGTTTATTTAGGCATTTTATTGTATTTTAGATCTTTTTAGCGGGTTAGCGAGTCAAGAGGTAGACCGTGCTTGAACTCATCAAGAAATTTTTGACTTGTAATGAACAAGAAATATTATTTTAGAAATTAATCAAGACATGTTTCATGGAAATTCAAATGTCTTATTACTTGGGACCCGTTTTATGGCGAAATACCCTTTTATTTATTGCTAAGGGCGCACTTTATGGAAGCTTTATTGCCCTTTTTTATTGTTTAGACCGAACCATATATGGCGCCTACGTTCCCCTTTTACAAGAAAGGCTAAGGGGCTCGGGTCTTCGTAGTTCATTACGGTGAACTAACAAAACTAAGTCTCTTTTTTTTTTTTTTTTTTTTTTACGCAACCCTTTGTTTTTGCCTAGACCGCCCTTTTTGGGGTTTTCGGCCTAGTGGGTATTACTCTTTTTGCACTAAGATTTTTTTTATATATTTTTTTTTTATTATTATTATTTTTTTTCGTGCAACCTGTTTTTGCCTAGACCGCCCTTTTTGGGGTTTTCGGCCTAAGTGGGTATTACTCTTTTTGCACTAAGATTTTTTTCTTTTTTTATTAGACATAGTATCTTCGGAGTTTATCACCGTTATTTGGGTGGACAAAGGGATTGCCATCCAAGTCTGCAAGCTTCATTGCTCCTCCCGACGGTATCTTACGCACTACATAAGGGCCGATCCAAACGGGTTCCCATTTTCCCGGGGGTTGTCTACGGTAGGGGGCTTTACTTTCGGCACTAAGTCACCCTCTTTGATGTCTACGGCCTTGACCTTTTTATCAAACGCTCGGCCATTCGCCTCTGGTAGGCTCGGGTGTGTTCCATGGCTTTGAGCCTTCTCTCGTCGGCAAGGCTAACTCATCATGCCGGCTTCGTAGCCATTCTACTTCATTGACAACTGTTTTCAGGAGGACCCTTAATGACGGGATTTCCAACTCCACTTGGTAACACTTTGCTTCCATCCCGTAAGTTAGGGCAAAAGGAGTTTCTCTGTGGCTGTTCGACAGACGTTACTAGCCCCGAGTGCTAGGTGCGGCTTTTCGGGCCAATCACGACCACGGGTGGCCATCTTCCGGATGATCCGCTCGAGTGTCTTATTAGCGGCTTCCACGGCTCCATTGGTGCAGTGCATGCGGGGACGACTTGTGGCGAGTAACTACGAATTCGACGGCGGTCTATCGCAGTCTCCTTCGAAGTGTGACCCATTATCGAAATGATCTCGTTGGGCACCCCATATCTGCACATTATGTTTTCTTTGATGAAGCTGGGCCACTTTTACGGAAGTGAGGACCTTGTAGGACTTGGCCTCTACCCGCTTGGTGAAGTAGTCGATGGCTACCAACACGAACTCGTGCCCATTGCTTCTGTCGGGGCTATTTTCCCTATCACGTCAATGCCCCAAGTTGCAAACGGCCAAGGAGTCGTCATGCGTGCAGGTCATGAGGTGGGAGATGGTTGAGGTTGGCAAACCGGCGGCACTTGTCGCGAGTTCGGACGTCTTTGGACGCATCTGTCTCCATGGAGATCCGGTAGTAACCCATTACGAGGATCACTTGCATCGGGGCTCACGGCATTCATGTGAGGACCGCAAGGACCATTGTGGACTTCGGTCATCAACTCTCAGCTCTTTCTTGAGTGACACATAAGAGGAGTGGTCCTTGATAGCGTTTCTTGTACGGGTTGCCTCCTAGGATGACATAATGGGAGGCCAACCTTTTCGGGGCTCGCAAGCTTTTGGCTCGACACCTTCTTTTGGTCTACCTTCTTCGTCTCTGAAAGGCGACTCTCCGTCTTTGAGGAATTGGTAAATCGATTGTACCAAGGTTCCTTTATAGGCTCGGGTCCCGAGGTCCACTTCACAACGAAGGTGGGGCTTCTCTTCTACCCACTCTGAAGGGCTTTATGGCTTTTCCCTCGGGGATCTCTACCAATGAGGCTAGAGTAGCTAGGGCATCTGCGAATCTGTTCTTTTCCCTCGGCAAGTAGTGGAAAGTCACTTCTACGAAGCTGTCCGATCAACTCCTCCATATGGGCATGATACCGTTGCGGATTAGGGTCCACAGATCTTCCACTTGTTGGAGACTTGGTTGATGATCGGGCCGAGTCTCCGTAAACTTCGAGCTCCTTGACATTTCTTTCTAAGGCGGCCTCCAAACCGGCAATGCGGGCTTCATACTCGGCGACATTGTTCGTGGCGGGAAAGTTCAACTTGAGGGCTATGGGGGTATGCTCATCTTTCGGATCGACCAATAGCATTCCTACACCATTTCCTCTTTTGTTAGCGGCTCAGTCAAAGAACAATTGCCATCTATTCTCGAGGCTCAAGCTGCAAAGATCCCTTCATGCAGGAATTGGGGTTCGGGCCCTCTGTCTTCATTCGGGAAGTTCGCCGGGTGATCGACAATGCTTGACCCTTGATGGCCTTTACGGTCACATAGTTGATGTCGTGATACGCCAAGAAGAAGGACCACTTCGCTAAACGCATCGAGAGGGAAGGCTTGTCAAAGATGTACTTGATGGGGTCCATTTTCGAGACCAAATTCACGGGGTGGGCTTGCATATAATGCTTCAATTTGCCGACTACCCGGACCGATCTGCACGGGTCTTTTCACATCTTGAGTAATTGAGCTCACTCCCCTGTAGCTTCCGGTGACAAAGTAAATGGCGTTTTCTACCGAGAGTCTTTCTTTTCTGAGCAAGCATAGCCCCAAGCTAGTGTGCCGTGACGGTGAGATAGAAGCGAAGAGGCTTACGTCTATGTGGGGGCATAGTGCAGGGGATGTACTAAGTATGCCTTGATGCAGTCAAAGGCATCTTGGCATTCTTCGGTCCATTACGTGTCCACATTCTTCTTCATGAGCTTGAAGATGGGCTCGCACATAGTGGTCAGCGATTGTGAAAGCGGGCGATGTGCTTGCAATTTACCCATGAAGCTCTTGACTTAAATGCAGGTTTGAGGTGGCCTCATATCCATGATGGCTTTGATCTTTCGGGGTCAACTTCTATACCTCGCTGCTGTGACCATATACCCAAGCACTTTTCCCCTTGTCACTCCGAAGGTGCATTTGGCGGGGTTTAGTCTCATGGAATCTTTGTCTCAACCTCTCAAAGAATTTTCGTAGGTCAACAAAGTGCGCCCACCCTCTCCTTTGGAGTGGATTATCATATCATCTACGTAGACCTCAATCTCCTTGTGGATCATGTCATGAAAAAGCGCGGTCGATTGCCCTTTGGTAAGTAGCCCGGCATTCTTGAGCCCGAATGGCATTCTTGTATAACAGTAGGTTCCCCGTGGTGTGGTGAAGGCTGTCTTTTCTTGGTCTTCCTCGGCCATCTTGATGCGGTTGTAGCTGCAAAACCATCAGCGAAGGATTTGACTTCGTAGTTGGCGGTGGAGTCCACCGGGATGTCTATGTTTGGCGAGAGGTAGTCGTCTTTGGGGCGGCCTTGTTCGGATCTCGGAAATCCACACACGGCGCACCTTCCCATTGGCCTTGGTTACGGTCACGATGTTGGACAACCATGTCGGGTATTCAATGACTACGATGAACCCTACCCATGATAGCTTCTCAATTTCTTCTTTGACACTGTAGAGACCATTCCGGCTTAATCTTTCTCGGTTTACCTTTGCGGCTTAGCATGCGGTGCTAGAGGGATTACGTGTTCTACTATCGAGCTTGTCTAGCCCCGGCATATCCTTGTATGACCATGCAAACACGTCGACGTATTCTACGAGCGGCTCGATCAATCTGTCCCTTTCCCCCTGGAAGAAGCTTCCAATCTGTGTCTCTTTAGGTTCCTCAATAGTACCCAAGTTCACACTTATCAAAACCTCCTCGGCGGCTTGGGCCCGGTTTTCCTCTTTTACGAAACACCTTAAAGATTTCTTTAATGTATTGTTCGTTTAGTGTGTTTGCATCTTGTTCAAATGATTCATTATTAAGCTTGTTGTTAAGTTTTGAGTTAATTTATCATTTGTTAAGTTGGCAATAAGAGGATAATCGAGAAAGATTTGTCATTTCATTCAAAATAAGGGGAAAGATGACATCGATTACATTTTCATAATCCTCGGGCGTGAGGCCTTCGGATGACTACGAGGACTGGAATTCAAAGATTCTGACTCGGCGAATAGACAACGGGGTGTTTGACACGGCTGGGTTGAGAAGGACGGGGTACCAATCCAAGCTCCGTGATCATTTCTTTGTCGGCGGCTATCGGCCACGAGAATGTCTCCCAATTCTTGATGGCATTTCTGTCTTAGTCACCAAAGTGCGAGGATCAAAATGACTTTCACCATCGTCTCCAATAACGGCAACTATCTCATCGTCTGGGCGAAGTCGATCAAGTGCGGGATTTGTGCTTCTTCGTCAAACAACTCTTGCAAACCCCATTGTTGTCTTCCTTTGGCGGCTTCTATCTGGTGATCTTTGGAAGAGCTAACTCAAAGGCGGAGAAGTCCATTGTCCCGGATGCGACTCTTTGACAGCTTTGGCCGGATTTCCTTTGAAGACGTACTCATTACGAACGGTAGTGGTAGCCCCGAGGATATCGGCAAATCAAGGAACATTCTTGAACGGGATTGGTTGGCTTTCCCCTAACTTTCTCAAGGTTCTCTAGAAGGGTTTTACGCAAGGAGATGCAGCGATCACTTTCATCATATTGTGTCCCTCCTTTTGTAAAGTAATGGGTCGAGGCACGGTGTAAGGATGGAGATGGACCCCTTCACCTTTCGTGCCTTTAGCTTTTACGGCATCCCGAGAGTTCGGTTTGTACCCCAAGCCATATCTGGTAGTCTGTTCCTTCACATCAATGATGGTGTTACGACCTTGAAGTCTTCTACCCAATCCAAGTCCGGAAGATAACTCATTTTTCGCATCATTCTCATGGCGGGAGGGATTTTATCGGAAGTAGTGGTGAGGTCGGTGCAACACACTTGTGCCTTGGAAGAAGCTACGGAGAATCCGGTCAATGCTAACCCTTCATCATCGTGCTTGATCTCCAATATCGGGATATCCCAGTCTTTGGTTCCTTCTACCGTGACACTATCTCCATAAATGGTGGTGATAGTTCCATCACTCGGCGAAATTTGTGCCTTGATGCAAAGTAGAGGCTACCCCGTTTATACGGTGGATCCCGAGCCGTCCCGGCAAGCGGTAAATGAAATCGGAATATCAATAACTTGAAAGTCAACGTCCATGACCTTTTTCCGAACCACATCTTGAGAGTGGCGATCCCCAAAGCGATCGTGCGGTGGAGTCATAGGCCTTAATAGTCGACTAGAAGGCTTTAAGTCCGTTGGCTTCGAGATCCTAATAAATCCATCATTTTAGGCGGCAAGACATTCATTGCGAGACCCTCCATCGACTAATACTCGTGGCAATCGACGCTCTTCTAAGCTGGTTTGTGATGTAAAGAGGTTCGTTATGACTAGCCCCATACTTTGGCGAGGTCTAAGTCGGTGAAGGTAATGATGTTTCCGTAGTGGATATTTCCAATCATTTGGACGACCTCATCGGGGTGACATCTATGGGCACCGTGGTCTTGGCCAAACTTTCTTCTAGCTTCAACTTATGAGGGTATGAAGAGGTCAACGGGGACCATAAGGAGATATTGGCTTGGGTACACTTCAGCGAGTTAGGGTGGATCCTCCTTATCGAGTCGGGCTTTTACGCTTACGGCTTATAAGGTCTTTTATACATTTTTGGCTCGAGAGACGGTGCTTCTTTTGTCACCCTTAGGCTGCTCAACATTCATACGCCGACCGAGTCATCACATAGACATTGGATTTTCCTTGGTCATTATTCCCTCTTGGAGGATTACATCAATTCTTTCAAAGTCGAGGCGGATTCTTGCGGCGTATGGCCAATTGGCTGATTGATCGATTGACGGTCTTTGCCGGAAGCATAGGCGGCTTCCCGAATACGGTCCCCGGGTTACCGGCTTTTTGACCTCTTACGAGTTTGACCGGCTGATTTCAACTTCACATTCTCCGTTTAAAGCTTTCACGAGTCTCATTCAAACTTTTCAAAGTCGGCATGCAACAAGAATTATCACTTAGGAGTTTGGAGCTTGGCAAATGGCTTTCTCATCCGAACCTAGCAACTTCTTTAACGAGTAGGATCACATTCCTCATCAGCTTTGTCAAGCATGTCTTTTCTTTCCACAGGGGTCAACCTTGACGGCATCTTTGACGTTGGCCAAACATTTTACGAAGTGGGAAATTCCATCATCAATAAGGATTTCTGCGGGGTCAAACCTCATGGCGGGTTCCTTTTCCTTCTTGTCGAGAGATTTTAAGGCTTTTTGGCTTACGGGCTAACCACTCCTCTATTGTCCCTTAGGCACTTCGGCTGTGTCTTCATCGGTGTCACTACGGTAGCTCTCGTGGGAACTTTCGCCTTGGCTCTTATGACCCAGTGAGGGCAAAAGCGAGTCGGGATACTTGACGCCATATGAGGGGTATCTCGAGACTCTTCCTCGGGCTTAGGGATTACCAGGAAAACATCATTATCATCGTAGGACATAAAGGGGCCAGGGTCGCCTCTAAACTCGGGACTCTTTCCAAGGCATCCATACATTCTTCTTCGAGACCAAGTTTCGGGAGTGACTACTAACAACTTGTGATAGAGTCTACCCTTCTGATGAGAGTTTGGCTTCGGCGACGCTTACATGTTCCGGATCGGTGGGCGGAGCCCACTTCCCTCTTTGGCTAAAGCTTCGATCAAGTTCCTCCATTCACCTACCAAGTCCTTGTACGGAGTATTGAACTCTAGGATATAGGACTCATATACTACCTCATCTAAGCTAGCATCCTTCTCAGGAGCCTTTGCATAGGCTGCAGACACACTTTGAAGTGATTTCATCCCCTATTCCAGTGCAGTGGCTTTCTACCTCATCTTGCCCTTCGGGTTTCACTTCCGTTGGCTCCAAGTCCATTCCTTTTCTTGAAGCTGTCATCATCGCTGTAAATCCAGCCATTCCTATTCTCGTTTCAGTGACTCTTCACTGTAGCTGTCCGAGAGGTAGGCAAATTCACGAGGCGTTGACAAAATTGGAAAGGTCAAATTGGCCTTTGGGATTCCAAAGTAGGCTCGAGTGAAAGGAGGAAAAAGGTCCCGTGGGGGATGCGAGAGGAAGCGAGGGTGTCGGGACCCTAACGGCTTGGGGTATTGGAGAAGGCGAGAAGGGACGGTCTTTGGCAATGGGTTATATGAAGATGGGGGAGGGCATTGGTTATAGGCTAGCTCTTCTTCCCTAGTCATCACAGTTACCCAAACCCGGCCTTGTTCTCTGTCAAATCGGCCATTCGACTCTCGAGCGAGGATTACGGCGAAGCTGCGAGGATTACGTGCTAACAAGTCGGCCCGGCCGGTGTTCTCACCCACTTCTTTCTCATTGCGGGAAAGGGATAGGAAAGGTTTAGACTCGGGGTAGGTGTTTAGGTGAAGGCTCGGGCAATATGCAAATTAGAATCTTCAAGTTTACTTAAAACAGTGTCTTTTATTAATATCTATTTGGTTGGAAAAGGGATTACGCCCTTCTTTTTCACAACTACTCTAGATCCTGGATCGGTGGGTTCCGTCACTACGTCTATAAGCCCCTCGTATTCCACCTTTATTTCGACCTCCCGGGGTGGGCGGCCCGGGCGAGGGTCCTATAGGGCACGCGGATCCCACCGGCCAGAAGTAAAGAACGCTCCTATCGGGTCTAGCGGGTCATAGGACCTTTCAACGCACGAGCGATGCGGATTATAGTCAAGGCAATGCAGGAAAGTCTCGTCTCTCTGCCTTGACGGATCTTTGGCGAGTTTCGCTTGAGCGAATGACGGTTTTTGACTTTCGGTAATGTCAGAGAGAATAATAGGCATGGGTCGGGCGGTAAAGCCGGATGACACGGTGTCACATTGAACTTTGTTGCATACACGGTGCGTGGAGTCGGAATCGAAGTCAATGCCGGTCAAGATCTTGCCAATTTTTCCTTGTCGGAATTTTGGCGAGCTTCGCTTGAGCGAAAGAT
Organism: Adenophora triphylla var. japonica; assembly: GCA_022495995.1. NCBI lineage: Eukaryota > Viridiplantae > Streptophyta > Magnoliopsida > Asterales > Campanulaceae > Adenophora > Adenophora triphylla. Next base: position 75,530 of record JAFEMH010007237.1, read on the forward strand.
CTTTTGATTTTTGGCAAAGACTCGGTCTTGACTCTTACGCATTCCGTGCGGGTCAAGGTCAATAGTCAATGTCGGAGTCAAGATCCCACCGATTTTTCCTTGTCGGAATTTCGGCGAAATTTCGCTTGAGCGAAAATCTTGGCTTAGATTATGAGCTAAGGCTTGACCTTTACGTGGGTATGCAAGCTGGGCTATATGACACGGACTAGACCAAAAACCAACCAAAAGTCACGGTTTTTGAAACGTGTGACACGGTGTGCATTGGTCGACAGCTGCCATGGGGAGGTTGGGATGATTCCGTGCGCGCCGGGAGCATCGTAAGGCTGTCCGTGGCTGCAGTGGAACCACCCTCGGGTTTGAAGGACGTGCGTGCAAAGTGTACGGGATATATCGGGTGCGCGTAGTGTGCGGTCTCCTAAAAATGTTCCTTTTTGAGTTAAAACAGAGATTTTCATAATGTGTTTTAAAGGAATGATTTTCGGGACGGGGAAAATGCAACACGTAAGCACGTAAATTTTACGGGAGCCCCGTCGATCATGAAGTGAGTAGCCCCAAGCTGCTAGGACTTTGCCCGGATTAACCATGATTTTCTGGTGGAATTGCCATTTGAGGTCGCCCGGTCGAGAATCGAGGAGGATTGAGCCGTACGGCTGCATGGATCAATTTTCCGGGTTCCACTCCTTTTGCTATTTTTCGGGTTGTTTCCCGTTTCAAAGTATGCACAAATTCCAAGATGCAAATGATGCAATGCATGGTAAAGAAAGCAAGCACGATTAATGAAATCGGCGATGGGAGTCTAACCCGCTCAAAGGGAAAAGCTTTCTTTTATTTTTTTCAAAATTGTTTTTTTCGAAAAGGGATGCGAGTACGTGGATTGTTAAACCACCGGTTATCCCAACTCCCACGTCGGGGAGTGTACGGGGAAGGGTAAGTGGTTTCCACCTATATACCGAGTATCGATTTTTGTTTTGAAAATAAAAGCTTTTCTCCTTTGGGATTGTCCCAGCCGGAGTCGCCAAACTGTGAATGTGGTGCCCAAATTTTTGTTGGATTAACGCGAGTTTGAAGACATCCGGTTTAATTTGAAAAACGGAGTCGCCACGCCATTTTGATTACATCAAAACTTTGAAAAAAGGTTTTTACTTGGGTTCCGAGGTTAAGTTACCCCTTGGGAAGAACGTTTGGCGTTCACCCAAAGTGCCTTGCCGAGCAAGTCTCCCAAGATTTCGTAATCGTGCTTGCTTGCGTGCTTTCTTGTGTGCATGTGTTTGAGAAAAAGGGGGGGAATGTCCCAAGTTGTCTTCCGGACGTACAAACCATTTGTTGGTTGTCGCTCGGGATTCCTTGGAATTTTATGTATTTGGGATTATGATCCCGTCCTCATCTTATGACTTGTGATCATCGCATTTTAACCTCGGGACCCTCGGGACTTGCGTGATCGAGAGAATGACTCTCTTTTGGTCAAAGATGAGGTTCTTTAGAAAAGGAGGGTCCTTAGCCCATCAATCCTACGCTTTAAGACGGTCGAGCTCGTATAGATGCTTCATACTCTTTCTTAAGCGATAATCGGAGATATAGGGTTCAAGGTGTCCCTTTCTAAAGAGATATGGAACCTTTAATGGAAGGAACGATGTAAAGATAGGATCTTTTACACCGGTCCATTCCTAGGTTGTTAATGGGGGAATGGGGGAAATGTATGTAAAAATGACACTTTAATGAAAAGATGACATTTTTGGGTTGCAAATGATGCACTTTGATTGAAAGAAATGATCTTTATTGCAAATGATGCATAAAGATTTGATTTTTATGCAAATGATGCATTGGAAAAGGTTTTTGAATGCAAAGGATGCATTTTTATTGAAAAGATTGGATTTTTATGTGCAAATGAAGCATGAAGATGACATTTTTATTTGAAAATGGGGGTTTTAGGTGCAAAGGATGCACCTTTATGGGAAAAGACTACATTTTTATGACAAATGATGTCTAATGCATGCCAAAGGGGAAGGGGGAATATAAAGATAGGATCGTTAATCTACCAAGTCCCAAGCAATATAAAGACAATGCAATGAGCAAATTATAAAGCAATTAGGATGCAAAGGTAGGGCGTGTGAGGTTACCAATAGCTTCCTTCTTCTTTGGTCGAAGCTAGGAGGAGAGGTTGGTCTTGGATCTTCAAGGAGGAGGGAGGGAGCTTCTTAGCCTTCTTCTTCACCTTCTTGAGCTTCCAGCAGTATTCTTTACGTATTTGGAGTGTTTGTGGGTGACTTGCTATGGATTGTGTGTGTTGAAATGGGTAGAGGAGGGCTCTATTTATAGGCAGTCTGGATAAGGCTAATGAAGCCGTGCGGCTAGGGACAGCGAGCTAATGCAGCCGTGCGGCATTATCCATTGTGACTCAGCATTTCTAGAACCATGCAAGGTGGCAAATTCTAGAACCCTCTTCCTAATTAAGAAAAACGTGTTTCTTAATTAGGAAGGCTCCCTTCAGCCCTTAATTTAATTTGGGACTGTTCCAGAACATTTCCGGAACACTAGGAAGGTCCGGGGAATTACCGGGAAACTTACCGAAATTGCCGGGAAATTTAACCGGAAGGCATGAGCCAGATTTGGGTACTTACACTTGTGTAAACTGAGAGAGGAGGGTTCAATTTATAGCCCCCTGTGAGGGACAAAGATGTCCGCGTGGATAGGGTTCGACGCGTGCACTGTTCATCTGCTACAGTGTAGGCTGTTGGACAGGAGGAATATTTTCAGAAAATTCAAACTGATTGCTGTTTTTCAACTTTCTTAATTCGGATTTTTCCAATTTCTTTTGCTTTTTGATATTCTTTTCTTGGTTTAACTTTAAATGGCAATGCCCATTTTACCCTTACTTTGTTAGAAAAGTTAGGAATGTTAGGAATGTTAGTAATGTTATAATTTTCGTTAATTTTCTAACGAAAATGCTAACAAGCTCAAATTGGAGCACTTACAGTAGCCCCTCGGCGACGGCTCTTTCGAAGGAAGCGGGGTCGTCGATAAGAGTAAGGCTCCATATTTGGCGGGATGATCAAGTGATCGAGTGGCTGAACCTATTTAATAGGCTACCTACGTATCCTTGAAAGAATCAAGCCAGCCGTAGTTCGGGTTTTTCGACCATCTTCAGTCGTCGATCCTAAGATTTGACTATTTTTGGGAAGTCGCCCTATGGTTTGACTATTTTTGGGAAGTCACCCTATGGTTTGACTATTTTTGGGAAGTCGCCCTATGATCTGACTGTTTTTGGAAAGTCACCCTAAGGTCTGACTATTTTTGGGAAGTCACCCTATGGTTTGACTATTTTTGGGAAGTCGTCCTATGATTTGACTATTTTTGGGAAGTCGCCCTTTGATCTGACTATTTTTGGGAAGTCACCCTAAGATCTGACTATTTTTGGGAAGTCGCCCTAAGATTTGACTATTTTTGGGAAGTTGCCCTATGGTTTGACTATTTTTGGGAAAGTCGCCCTATGGTTTTGGTTTGTCAAATTAGGGGATGATTGCGTTTTATCGCTTTTCCTAGTGTTGTGTGTGATAGCATTTTAGATGCCTCAAACCTTAATGATGGCGCCTTAGGTGCCTTGAACCTTGGTGCTGGCGTCTTAGGTGCCTCGAACCTTGATGATGGCGTCTTAGGTGCCTCGAACCTTGATGATGGGTGATCTGGAGGTATCAACTTGTTTTGAAATGATTTCCTTCGATGTTCGTATCCAGGCTTCGAGGGATAGGCGATCTTTTGGTGGACTTCGTTTGAAGGGATCGGTCTTACGTTTGCTGCCGGGGAAATGGATGATAATGGGAAAAGAAACGGGATTCCGTTAACTTCGCTGGGGATTTTGTTAGCCTTTGTTGGAGTTTAGTTCAGGAGTATGAACCTAAATGAGGACCTAGTTCAGGAGTATGATTCTAAGTCGGGGTTTGGTTCAGGAGTATGAACCTAAATGGGGACCTAGTTCAGGAGTATGATTCTAAGTCGGGGTTTGGTTCAGGAGTATGAACCTAAATGGGGACTTAGTTCAGGAGTATGATTCTAAGTCGAGGTTTTAGTTCCTGAGGAGACTATTTGAAGGTGTTCTCATTTGCGGGAAGATTCGGGCTTACAAGAACTATCGGGAAAAAGGGTGGCCAGAGTATTGGTCAAGCGAGTTTGGACCTATGGTAGGCTACCTACGTATCCTTAAGAGGAATTAAGCCGATCGTAGTTTGAAAATTATGGGGATGGTCTTTGATGGTTTGACGGTATTTGGGAGTCACCTAGAGGTTTGGATTTGTTTTTGGGGAAGTCGCCACGAGATTTGGTGATAATGTTCTTTTAGAAAAGTAGTTGACTAAGATATGCTTTCATACTGTCTTTGTGCTTACCTGTAGCTGCTTAGGAAGGATGAGGCTACGGCTGATGTTGATGAAGAGTTGTTGGGTTGCCGTTCGTGGGACGGCTTACTGTGACAGCGATTTCTTGTCTTTGGAGGCATTTTGACTGAAGGAGGAGTTCGGTTGAGTCCATCTTCTTGGTGATCGTCAACCTTGTAGAAGTTGTTGAGTTTGTCTTCATATTGGGACTTCTTGCTTTTGAGAACTTGGTGTCTCTGACCGCATTGTATTTGAGAACTTGGTGTTTGTAACCGAATTGTATCTGAGAACTTGGCGTCCCTGACCGATTTGTATTTGAGAACTTGGCGTCTCTGACCAGGGTTGTATTTGAGAACTTGGCGTCTCGGCCGAATTGTATTTGAGAACTTGGCGTCTCGACCGGGTTGTATTTGAGAACTTGGCGTCTCGGCCGAATTGTATTTGAGAACTTGGCGTCTCTACGATTGTATTTGAGAACTTGGCGCCTCTGACCGAATTGTATTTGAGAACTTGGCATCTCTGACCGAATTGTATTTGAGAACTTGGCGTCCCTAACCGATTTGTATTTGAGAACTTGGCATCTCTGACCGAATTGTATTTGAGAACTTGGCGTCCCTAACCGATTTGTATTTGAGAACTTGGCGTCTCTGACCGTACTGTATTTGAGAACTTGGCGTCTCTGACCGATTTGTAGACACTGGAGGTGGTCTGCACATGTTTTGCCCGGAATCATCTCTTGTCGAAAAGGGGCATTTGATTTCTTGCGATTTTGTTGAAACCATTGATTTTGGACTTTGGTAAATATCTTCCTTGTTGAGGGTAAGTCTCAATAGCGAAGGAAAATGGTCTTTCACGTTCGAATCCCTGCATTGGTTAGTAGAGAGGAAGATGTATATATGACATTCATGATGACGAGATGCATGCATAGAATCGAGAATGATTATGACAATATCACTGCATGTGTTCGCGAGATGATGCATTTACTTGCTTTCGAAGATGCACTTAGCCTAAGCTTTTGGCAGGGAAATTATGATTTATGATCTTCAATCACTTAGGATTTTTCCTATTGATTCAAGTTTTGTGCATGCTACATGAGCCCTTGGGATATTTTTGTGGGGATGCATGGTGATGAGAGGGGATGCATTGGGACGTATGTGTCTGGAGACTGTTTGGAACAGATTTTGAGCAAGTGGGGGAGGTGAGAGCCCTCGATTACGATTTAAACAGTGGTTGTTGATGAGGTTTTGTTAACAGTATCACATGGACTTCAATCTTGATGAGATTGGATTCGGATCCCGGGTCTTGTTTGGAATTTTCCCTCTCAATTTTGGTCATTTGAAGCTGATGCCGACGTCGATATGAAACTTCTTTCATTTGGGTGAGCCGTGACTTGGCCGAAACCTTGTTCGGAGAATGATTTGATGAAATTGCTAATGCCGGGTGAAACCCAGATCTTAGACTCCGACGCTACAGGAAGGCTGCTATGTACCAAGTTACGAAGGCGAAAATCTAGGCTGTTGATGTGACTAGACCTTTCTTGTGACTTGATAAAATTCAGGTCCAGAGGACCAGCTTGGCAAAGTCCAGATTTCGAAGAAGTGACTTGGCGAACAATTAGCAGAGCCCCAATCTGATTGGTAATACAAAGCAATCCTGAAAATAATCTGATGAAGATCGAATCTATCTTGTAGTGAAGAACTCAATGTGGACCCAAAGACGACTATATAAGCCCCAGCTTGAAAAGGCGATACGGGAGAACACAGGAGAACCGCTTAGCAAAGCCCCAACGTGAAGAAATTCGAGTAGTCTAACGGAGGAGGCACCCATCTTTTCGGACCTTAGTCAACCAGATTCTTGGACAAGACTCAGAAATGTTTACGTGCAGGGGCATATCTTTTGAAAGGTGGGAATTTCTCCCGAATTTGTGTATGACACTCTCGCTGTTGGTTTGACTCTTTTGAGAGAGTATAAGCATCACAAGGTGTGGAAAAGTGTATGGAAGCCCCTGCTGACAGAAAGACAGTGTTTGGCTCTATTTCCCTATGATGGAGAGAGAGAAGACTTGTCGAGACACTTGAAAACTTGTTTTATTCGTGATGATCACAAGGCTACTTAAAACCGCTTTGTTAATGTTCGGGTTATTCAACCCTAAATACGATATGAACAAATATTTTGATTAATCACAAGGAGAAAATCAACTGATATCGAGAATCAAGCTCGGAAGGGCGGAAAGTGTATAGGGACAATCCTTGATGAGAACGATTTTTTTTTTGGAATTTGTTTGTGATTTCGACCGGACCAATTATGGTTGCCTACGTTCCCTCCATTATGAAGAGCTCAGGTCGCCGTAGTTCGGGCTTATCCCGAATGAAGAGAGTATGAGTGCGAAAATTCAAGACTTTGAGGTTCTTTTGGGAATTTGAGGATTGTAGATTCGAATAACATATCCCCTTAGAGTGTCCATGAAAGACACGGATGCGAAGCCCCAGTGGGACATCCACGGCAAGTGTTTGTGGAGTAGAAATGAATTATGCTCACATGAATCAAATTTAAATTTGAACAATCTTTGATTGGTAATTTTGAGTCAAAATGGATCAGATTCCAATTTAAGCAAGCAATGAACCATTAATTTGATTTAGATTTTACGATGAAATTGCTATCCGATAGGAATTGCAGCTGAGTTTTCGGGCTTCGATCGGCCATCGGGTAATTTTGGAAGTTATGGCCTCTTAAAGTGAGAGGTCGTGGGCCTTTCTTGGCGAACCTCTAAAAATGAGAGGTTGGCTTGTAGGGATGTGTTTGGGAAATCTATGGCGGGGAAGATTGATTGCCTCCAAGAATGAGAGGTCAAATTTTGACTTTGGCCAAAGGCGAGGGTAATGGGAGTATCCTCTGAAATCGAGAGGATGGCTTAGGATTGATTTAAGGTGAGAGGAAGTCCGAGCTATTGACAACTTTTTGCGATCTTGCGAGAATTTAGGCTCCTTTTTGATCATTGGAGAGCTTCTTGAGAAGTCGGGGAACTCTTGAGGATCGACAGTTCTTCTTTTTTTTGTTTTTTTTTTTTTTTTTTTTTGTTTTTTGTTTTTTTTGTTTTGTTTTTTTTTTTTTTGACTTGGAAAGCCTCCTGAGGAGTTGAGGATTATCTTTGTCCTTCCTTCATGGCTTGATGACTTGGAAAGCCTCCTGAGGAGTTGAGGATTATCTTTGTCCTTCCTTCATGGCTTGAGATATTTTGCGCATCGCCGACTCTTGAAGCTAACTTCTCGGGCTCGCTTGGATTTCTCTCAATATGGAGCAAAGGTAATGGCTAAACAGGGTTTCAAAACATGCCGATCTTGAAATGAAAGGATATTGTTTGGTGAGGGTAAGGTAATAGCTTTCCTATGGGTGAGAGGCTTCAACCGCAATCCCTACCGGATGACCTAAACGAGGTCAAGGCTTCATTTCTTGCTCAAGCTTACTTGAGGAAGATTTATGCAAACTCTTGGTCAATGACGAGGATGATGAAAGAGATGTGAGCATATGAGATACAAGATGGGGAGTTGGTAAGTCCCAATTTGAGAAGGATATCAATTGATTTTCTCACTTCGATTAATTTAAATATTAATTATTTCGAAGAATTAGTGGTTGAGCAGCACAAGTGATCATTTTGGATAAAACCATTTCAATTAAGTGTAACGTGGGTGTGCAAGTGATGTCTCGAGTCTAGCAAGAAAAGAAAAAGACTTATATAAAAGTTAGACATTTAACTACTATGTCCAAAATGGACTACAACGACAAATGTCCAGGAAGGACTTATGTGAAAGAGAAGTACTAGAACCTACGAAGGTTGACTTAAAAGACCATTTTAAAGATAGGTAGCCCCTAGTCTAGCCGCTCTTTGCTGTTGGACCATGCATCTACTCTTCGACGCTGGAGATGGGGGCTATTGCAGATCTTTCCATCAGGATTTCTTTGGCAATCTCTTGTTCAATCCAACCATTTTCATCGTCTGCGATGGTTGGTTCACCGACCTCACAAAGGGGCAAGTCAAATTCCATTATGCCCACAAGTCTTGGATCACCAAACTCGACCATGTTGACATTCGGGTTGTTGTTTCTAGGGAATGGAGTTGCGATAGTATTGGGCCCTTCGAGGCACTTCTAACCTCCCTTGCTCAATCAACCCTTGGATTGCCTTTTTCAAGGGGACGCAATCATCCGTCGGGTGCCCGTGGTGCGATGAAAGGCACAATGCTTGGAAGTATCCGAGAGGAGCATTGGGGTTTCTAGGGCCGATAATTTTCCAAAGGCCGGAGCAAACCTTCTCTCACCAAACCTCTCTGAAGATATCACTCAAAGGCATCCCAAAGTTTCTCAAGTCTTGGGCCGGGATCTGGATGCATCGGGTTTCTTGGGAACAAAGGAAGTGGCATTATTCTGATCTGTCCCACGTAGCTGATCGCCTCTTTGCCTTTAGCGAAAGCGAGAGTAGTGTTAGAGGGAGGAGCCCGATATCCATAGGCAGGTGCAGCAGTCGGCTGCTGATTGTAAGCCTTTTCAAACTTAGCCCCGAAATTAACCATTGCACGTAAGTCAGCGTAGGGGAAGTGGCTGAGGGAAGCTCTCAAATGCGGCTTCAAGCATGACTGAAAGATGTCTAGCGCTCCTCGTCGGAGGAGGAATGGCCATTTCACTGAGCTTTAAGTTCCACCTCTTATAGAAATCCCCAATATTCTCATTAGGGTATTTGCATCGTTGTTTGCGAGTCAACTCTGTTTGTCTCCCATTCCAAGTTGGCTTTATACTTATACGTGAAAGGACGGTAATCTGTTCCCAGTAGCCCTAGCTTCGAGTGCAATCGGAAAAACCATTTCAAAGCCCACGACTTCAAAGAGAGACTAAAGTAATCGGCCAAGCTATTTGGTTTGTGCATCCCTTAGCCTTCATTGCCAAAGTATAGGTGTCCAAGTGAGTTTTAGGGCATGCACTCCGTCAAACAATTCAGAGTGGGCATCACAAACTTGTGAGCGGGGGGACAATCAAGTTGGGATACGTAGGCCGAAGAAGCGATGTTCTTTTTGGCGGTCAATTCAGCAATTTGTGCTTTCATTTCCTTGTGTTGCTCCATAAACCAAGCCAATTGGGGATCCGAGAGGTGGAGCGGGAATTCCTGAGCCGATATTTGAGCTAGGAAGAGGACTAGCTGTTGGTGGTGCATTGGTGGAAGGAATACCTTATTCCGGAGCATAGGTGAAAACTTGTCCTTGGCCCAAATTACCCGGGAGTGTAGGTAGGAGCGGGGCAAAAGGATAGAACCCGGCGACTTCTTTGTTGGCTTCCAATCGACAGAGAAGATGGAGGCGGCTACGAGGTAGCCGAGATGGCTTGGATTTCGGAGTGAGGCCCATAAGTAGACTTAAGTGCGGGCTGCTTGTCCACTGGTTGTTGAATTGCATGGCTGGTTGTGGCAAGGATGCATAACCGAGAGGATCTTGTGGTCCTGGTGATTACGATGAAACCGGGATGGAGGTTTGGTAACCCATCAAACCGAGTGATAAATGGATTTGTGAAAGGCGTGTGAGGAGCAAGCGAACCAGTACCATTACGAGGAGGGGCTCTGACGCGGCCCGTAACCGGGCTGTGGCGGCATTCCAAAGCGTGGTTGTGAAGGTCCGGATTGATCGGTTCCGAAGCTGCGGTGGGATTCCAATCTGTTTGTGGCATTAGAGGTATCCCCAACCGTGAGAGGACATTCCGTGCTTGACTTTGCCCCAGCCGAGGAGTTGTGAACCGATTCGTCCCATCGAGCTGCACGGATCCGGTGGTCGACCCGGCAGATCGAGGAGCATGGGTTACGAGTAGCACCGAAGGAGGTTGGTAGTGGCATCTTTGGAGCGATCGGGCGACAAAGATTAGGATTGGAGTCTTCCTCTTCTTCCACGGTGAAGGTGCCATCGGGGTTAAGGCTAGCGGCCGGACCATGGCTCTTAATAGCCTCCATAAGGCTATTCGGTGTGCTTCTGTCGCACTCTTATACGTTACGCTGCGATTCCCTTTGCGGTTGTCTAAGGAGTCCGGGAGGCGGAGTGACGTTTTCCCCCTCGTTACCGGCGATGCGAGACATTACGAAACCCGGAGTTGAAACAAACGGTGAAGGCGACGATGCGCTTGACTCTTCCCAACCGATCAAACGGTGACCCGGTGCAGAAACCAAGCTTTGTACGGAGGCTGCGGGGAAAGACACGAGGGTTCGAGATGGTGGGATTTGAAGGAAGGTAGGTGTTTGGGCTTAAGGCTCACGCAACATGCGATTATTTGTTCATGTTTACTTAAAACAAGCTTTATTAACCTAATCGGTTGGAAAAGATTGCTCTTCTTTTTCGCAAACTACTCGATTCTGGACCGGTGGGCCCCGTCACTACGTCTATAAGCCCCTCGTATTCCACCTTGTATTTCGACCTCCCGGGGTGGACGGCCCGGGCGAGGGTCTATAGGGCAAGCGGATCCCACCGGCCAGAAAGAAAAATGATCCTAGAAGTCGGCGGGTAATCAAGTCTTAACGAGCATTCGATGTAAATTACGGACAAAGGCGACGTCAAAGTCAAGATCACGTCCGAGGGCTCGACAAAAAGTCGGCATGATTTGGGTAGTAAATGTCCACGGTTGACTTTGACTTGTCGTCGGTTAGGCCATAATTAGGCATGGAATAACCGTTAATCCTTGATGACTCGGTGTCATCTTTGGGAGTCGGTGTATAATTTGTGCCGTCGAGCCAAAGTCAAGGCGCCGGTCAATATCTTGGTCAAAGTCTGCGACGGAAAACCCACATGACTTCGGCGATTAGGGACCGAAAGATATTGAGTCGGTATGCCGACAAAGGCTTGAAAGGAAAGGTCTATACACGAGACGGGGGCATGACACGGACCGGACTAAAAACCAACCGGGTCTCGGACAAAGTGTGTCACGGACAAGTGCATGGTCGACACGAGGCTCCATGGGATGTTTGGGTAGTCACATTGCTCGCACCGAGAGGCGTAATAAGACCAAACGGGCGCGACAAGGATTTTCCCGGGTTAGGGACGTAGTGTGCGGTGTAAGGCCACGTGCGCATAGTGTGCAAGCATCTATCTTCTTTTACGAGTAAAATAGAGATTTTTTATGTGTCTTAAAAGGCATGATGCATGATTCTTTTTTGAAAATTTTCTTTTTTGAAAATCCTTTTTTTTTGAAAATTTTTTTTTTTGAAATTTTTTTTGAATTTTTTTGAAAATTAATGAACACATAAGCACATAATCACAAAAATTCCAACGAGTTAGGGACATGATTTCCGACGGTCAAAATTTTGACTTTTTCGAGGCGGCCAAAACAAACACGAAAATGTGCAAAAATCAACACACACAAAACAAAGGATTTCAAATGTCGGGACGGAAGCTTGACCCTCAAAAGTTTTCTTTTTTTGAAAAGATAAAACTTGTTTGTCCCCAATGAGTCGCCAATGTGATGTACCCGATTTTTTTTTGAAATCAAACGGAGTCGCCACGCCATTTTTGTTTTAAGGGCCAAAACTTTGAAAAATGCCCGGAATCAAGAGATTCGAGTTCGGAGGTCACGTTACGCGCCGGGAAGGACGTTAGTGTGCACCCGGAACGCCTCGTAAAACGAGTCTTCCAAACATTCACAATCATTTGTTGTGTGTGTGTGTGTGTGTGTGTTTTGGCCAAAATAAGTAGAAACTGAGGAAAGTAAAAATTGGGAACTCTTTTTAAGGCTTTAAACTGATCCCATGATTTTTTGGATGATTTTTAGGTTGAGATTTGGAACTCAAAAGATTTTTGGAAGTTGAAAACCATTCCTGCCAGAATGAAAAAGACAGTTGACCCTTGACTTTGAAATGGACTTTAGGGCTTGAAAGCTCCAGAATCTGGGAAAAGTCCGGGAATGAAAGTTGCTTAAAACACCTAAAATAGGGTTTCTACGAAAGAATTTTCCATTTTGGAGAAGATTTGAGGGGTCAAAACCTTCTGGAAATCTCAGATATGAAATCTGGATTTCCAGAAACTGATGAACTAGCCTTTAAAAGAAAATTTGAAAAAAGGAGTTTTACTCACACAAAAAATAAAGTAAAAATATGTCTGGAAAGATCTGGATGTTGGCTACAAAAAGTATTTTGTAGTCAACACCAAATTCCAAGTTTCTATATGTCCAAAAAATAGGAAAATGGACTGATATCTCAGAACAATGCTACTGGACAGCAAGATGTTCTTGAGGGAAAATGTGGTTTTTGGGGGATTTGCATCTATGTTCACCCCATTTTCATCCCTAGACTTGATTCCACTACTTTTTTTTAAGTGGTTATCATATTCAAGTCATCCTTGGGGAATTTTATGGGGTTTAAACATGTCCTTTGCAAAGGGAAAGGGGATATTTTGTAGAAATGAAATTAAAGAGACAAATCAACTAGAGATTTAAAATGTGGACCATTTGAGATGGTTGTAAGTGCTCCAATTTGAGCTTGTTAGAATTTTCGTTAGAAAATTAATGAAAGTTATAACATTTCTAACAATTCCTAACAATCCTAACTTTTCTAACAAAGTGAGGGTAAAATGGGCATTGTTATTTAAGGTTAAACCTTAAAAAAGAATCTCAAAAAGAAAAACAAAAGAAGAAAACCATAAATAGAAATGCTGGAAACATAAACTGGCTGCTTAATTTGAATTTCAAAAAGAAATATTCCTCTTGTCCAAAGCTGGAGCTGCATTTAATGAACAGTGCACGCTGAGGGTTCCCATCCGCGCGGATGAGTTTGTCATCTCAAGAGGGCTATAAATTGAGCCCTCCAGTCACAAAAATAAGGAGCCACAACACATTTTGCACCGAACCTCTGGCGAAATATAGAGAGAAAACAGTGAGAATTCACTTGAATTGTCACCATTTTCTCTCCAATCTTTCCCAACTCACACTCACTCTCAAATTCAAACCCTAAACACATTCAAGCCTTGAACCCATTTCAAACACAAACTCAAGGAAGATAGGTATAACCTCCCTCTTCTTATCCTAAATTCTCTCATCCATGCATGCATTTGCAAACTACAAAATGTAGTTCATTCATCTTTTGCCTTAGATCTAAGAAGATCACCATGGAAGTCCATCTCCATGGATGATCTTCTACCAAGATCAATATTATTTTCAAGTTCTCTTACTTTCTTGCAAAGAAAACACATTTTCAAAACCCTAAAAAACATTTTCAAGCATCAAATCTCATTTTCAAAGGATAAAAATCCCCTTCCCAAGCAAATGAAGTGCTTAGTCCTAATGTACCCCAAGGATGGTTTGGTATAGTTGATTCACCACTAAAATGTCAAGTGATCACTAACCAAAACCTAGGAAAATGGGGACAAGCATGAATGCAAAACCCCCCTTAAAATCATATTTTCTTTCTTGAGAAGTTGCTGTCCAGTAGCAATTTCCTCAGACCTCAGTCCATGGTCTAATTTTTTGGACACAGATAAATGTGGAATTTGGTGTTGACTACAAATACTTTTTGTAGCCAACATCCAGATCTTTCCATACATATTTTTACTTTATTTTTTGGGTGAGTAAAACTCTTCTTTTCAAATTTTCTTTCAGAGGCCAGTTCATCAGCTTCTGGGAATCCAGATCTCATATCTGAGGTTTCCAGAAGGTTTTGACCCCTCAAATATTCTCCAAAATGGAAAATTCCTTCGCACAAATCTTATTTAAGGTGTCTGAAACAACTTTCATTCTCTGAGTTTATCCAGATTATGAAATTTTAAGACCCTTGAATCCATTTCAAAATCAAAGGTCCACTGCCTTTTTCATTCTGGCAGAAGTGGGTCTCAACTTCAAAAGGTCTTTTGAGTACCAAATCTCAATCCAAAAATCTTCCAAAAAATCATGAGATCAGTTTAAATTCTTAAAAAGATATCCCAATTTTTACTTTTCTGAGTTTCAAATTATTTTGGCCAAAACACACACACACACACAAATGATTTTCAGCTTGGAAGACTCGTTTTATGAGGCATTCCGGGTGCACACTAACGTCCTTCCCGGCGTGTAACATGACCTCCGAACCCAAATTTCTGATCTCGGGCTTTTTTCAAAGTTTTGGCCCCTTAAAACAAAAATGGCGTGGCGACTCCGTTCTTTTTCCCGGGTTTTATTTGGTTTTTTTCAAAGAAACGCGAAAAATCGAATTTTTTCCCGCGAAATGGAAGATTGGTAAACCCTCCTTCTCCTAACCCTAAATCTCAACCATGCATGCATTTGCAAACTACAAAATGTAGTTCTTTCATCTTCTTGCTCTAGATCTAAGAAGATCACCATGGAAGACCATCTCCATGGATGATCTTCTACAAAGATCAAAATTATTTTCAAGTTCTCTTACTTTTTTGCAAAGAAAACTCATTTTCAAAATCCTAAAAACCATTTTCAAGCATAAAATCTCATTTTCAAAGGATAAAAATCCCCTTCCCAAGCAAATGAAATGCTTAGTCCTAATGTACCCCAAGGATGGTTTGGTATAGTTGATTCACCACTAAAATGTCTAGTGATCACTAACCAAAACCTAGGGAAATGGGGACAAGCATGGATGCAAAACCCCCTTTAAAATCATATTCTCCTTCTTGGAAAGTTGCTGTCCAGTAGCAATTTTCCCAGACCTCAGTCCATTGTCTTAATTTTTGGACACAGATGAACTTGGAATTTGGCGTTGACTACAAAACACTTTTTGTATCCAACATCCAGAGATTTCCAGACATATTTTTACTTTATTTTTTGGGTGAGTAAAACTCCTCTTTTCAAATTTTCTTTCAGAGGCTAGTTCATCAGCTTCTGGGAATCCAGATCTCATATCTGAGGTTTCCAGAAGGTTTTGACCCCTCAAATCTTCTCCAAAATGGAAAATTCCTTCGCACAAGTCTTATTTAAGGTGTCTAGAACAACTTTCATTCTCTGAGTTTATCCATATTATGAAGTTTTAAGACCCTTGAATCCATTTCAAAATCAAAGGTCCACTGCCTTTTTCATTCTGGCAGAAATGGCTCTCAACTTCAAAAGGTCTTTTGAGTACCAAATCTCAATCCAAAAATCCTCCAAAAAATCATGGGATCAGTTTAAAATCTTAAAAAGATATCCCAATTTTTACTTTTCTGAGTTTCAAAGTATTTTGGCCAAAACACACACACACACACACACAAATGATTTTCAGCTTGGAAGACTCGTTTTACGAGGCATTCCGGAGTGCACACTAACGTCCTTCCCGGCGTGTAACATGACCTCCGAACCTAAATCTCTGATCTCGGGCTTTTTCAAAGTTTTGGCCCTCAAAATTAAAAATGGCGTGGTGACTCCGTTTCGTTGATTTTTCAAACAAAAATGGGAAAATTTTCGGATACACATTCATCACGGTGGCGACTCACATTTGGGGAATAAGCTTTTTTTAAAAATAAAATGAATGATATTTGGTATATTGGTGGAAACCATTAAACTTCCCGTTATCGCCTCCTAACACGAGTCGGGGATAAATTGTGGTCTAACAATCCCACGTACCGGTATCACCGTTTTCAAAAAAAAAGCTTTTGAGGGTCAAGCTTCCGTCCCGGCTTTGAAAATCATTTTTGTGTGTGTGTTGATTTTTGCACAGTTTTCATGTTGTTTTGGCCGCCTCGGAAAAAGTCAAAATTTTATTTGTCGGAATAATGTCCCTAAGCTGTCGGAATTTTCGTGCTTACGTGCTTATGTGTTCATTAAATTTCAAAAAAAAAATTCAAAAAAAAAAAAGGATTTTTAAAAAAAAAAGAAAATTTTCAAAAAAAAAATCATGCATCATATTTTTAAGACACATGAAAAATTCCTATTTTACTCAGAAAAGAATATAGGCAGCTTGCACACTACGCGCACGTGACCGTACACTTTGCACACTACCTCCTAACCAGGAAATCCTTGTCGCGGTCCGTTTGGTCTTATTACGCCTCTCGGATGAGCACGGGACTACCCAGAACATCCCATGGAGCCTCGTGTCGACCATGCACTTGTCAGTGACACACTTTGCCCGAGACCGGTTGGTTTTTAGTAAACGAGTACGTGTCATGCCACATGTCCGTGTATAGACCTTTCCTTTCAAGCCTTTGTCGGCATACCGACTCAATATCTTTCGGGGACCACTAATCGGTCGAAGTTACGCCGGTTTTCCGCCGCGAGACTTTGACCAAGATATTGGCCGGCGCCTTGACTTCGGCTCGGCGCACAAATTATACACGACTCCCGGCATTGACCTTTGAATCATCAAGGATTAATGAATATTCCATGCCTAATTACGGCTTAGCGACGACAAGTCAAGATCAATTGTGGACGCTTATCGGTCAAATCATGCCGACTTTTCGTCGAGCCCTCGGACATAATCTTGACTTCGACGTCGGCTTTGTCGTAATTTACATCGAATGCTCGTTAAGACTCGATTACCCGCCCGGACTTTTAGGATCGTTTTTCTTTCGGTCGGTGGGACCCGCTTGCCCTATAGGACCCTCGCCGAGCTGTCCACCCCGGGAGGTCGAAATACGGGTGGAATACGAGGGGCTTATAGACGTAGTGACGGGGCCAGCTGATCCGGGAATCGAGTAGTTTGCGAAAAAGAAGAGCAATCTTTTCCAACCGACTAGGTTAATAAAACATGTTTTAAGTAAACGTGAACAAATAAGCGCATGTTGCATGAGCCTAAAGCCCGAAACACCTACCCTCCTTCCATTCCCAGGACATCGAACCTTCGTGTCCTTTCCCAGCGGACTCCGCACAAAGCTTGGTTTCGGGCACGCAGGTCACCTGCGTTTGATCGGTTGGGAAGAGTCAAGCGCATCGTCGGCTTCACCGTTTGTTCCGACTCGGGTTTGAGAATGTACTGCATCGGCCAGGTAATGATGGGGATAACGTCACTCCGCCTCCGGGACCCCTCGAGACGAGCAGCAGTGGAATCGGTTAGCGGAAACGAGATGAGGTTACGGCAGGAAGCACGGCTAAACGGCCTTATGGAGGCTATTAAGAGTCGCGGTCGGCCGCCGGCCTCAATCCGGATGGCACCTTCACCGTGGAAGAAGACGAGGATGCAACCCCACTCTCGGTCGCCACGATTACACCGGGATGCCGCCGCCCACCTCTATGGTGCCGCTACGAGAACCCGTGCTCCTCGATTTTCGGGTCGGCCCGGCTCCCCAACCACGAGACCACCGGATCCATGCGGCCAGACGGCATAAATCGGTGGGGGCAAAATCGGTACGGAATGTCTTCTCATGGTTGGGGCTATCTCGGAATGCCACGGCTAATCGGGATCCCACCTCGGTTCGGAACCGATCAATCCAGGACCCTCACGGCAACGGCCACGGTTTGGAATGCCGCCTGGCTTGGTTACGGGCCACGATCGAGCCCCTCACCGAGCGGTACTAGTTCGGTGCTCCTCACCTGAAATCCATTCCTCACTCGGACTTCTATGGGTTACCAAGCCTCCGTCCGGTGTCATCAGAATCACCGGGACCGCAGTACCCCCAGGTTACACACCTTCGCCACGGGCGGCCATGCAATTCAACAATTCGGGACGGCGGCCCGCACTCGAAGCCTACTTACGGGCCCCACTCACAAATCCAAGTTATCCGGCTACATCGGGGCTGCCTCCACCTACTTTGCCGGTTGAAAATCAACGGCAAGCCGCAAGGTTCTATCCTTTGCTCGAGCTCCTACCCATGCTCCCGAGGTAACTCGGCCCGGGACGAGGTTTCACCTACGTCCCCGGATCGGCCATTCCCTCCACCGATGCCTCCGGTGGTAGCTCCTCTCTCTAGCTCGGCCACTAGCTTGAATGCCATGGTTCCGCCACAAGACCCTCATCGGCTTTGGTTCGTGGAACAACACAAGGAAATGAAAGCGCGGATCGCTGAGACGCGCCAAGAAGTACGCCTTCCGGCCTCTGGCCGGACTCCATTGTTCCTCTGCCCCACAAATTCGTGATGCCTAATCTGGATCTCTTTGATGGGACCGCATGTCCAGAAAACCCATTTGGACACGTATACCTTGGCGATGAAAGCGAAAGGATGTACCAATCAGCGGTTGGGCGACTATTTGATCTATCCTTGAAGTCCGAGTGCCTTAAAGTGGCTCTTCCGTTTGAAACACGAAGCCGAGGGCTACATGGGACCAGATTACCAATGCCTTCACGAGAAAAATATAAGGCCAACTTGGAATGGGAAACAAATAGGGTTGACCTACAAACAACTGGTGCGGCGTCTGATGAGAATGTTGGGGACTTTTACAAGCGGTGGAGATACGAAACTCGGTGAAATGGCCATCCCTCCTTCCGAAGAGGAACAATTGGACATCTTCCGGTCATGCTTGAAACCACATCGAGAGCCTCCCTCGAGTCACTTCCCATACTCGAGACTTACGGGCCATGGTTAACTCTGCGGCTAAGTTTGAAAAGGCCTACAATCGGCAGCCGTGCTTGCACACTGCCTACGAGATATAGGGCTCCTCACCAAACAGCGCCCCTGCTCTGCTAAAGGCAAAGAGATGATTAACTATGCGGGACGGGAATGTAATAACACGACTCCTTTTGCTCCCAAGGAAACAGTAGAGCCCCGGACCGCGGGTCATAAATCTCGAAAACTTTGGAATGCCCCTGAATGACATCTTTAGGGGAATTTGGTGAAAGAAGGCTTCTGCGGCCTTTGGAGAATTTCCAACCCGGAAATCCGAATGCTCCGTGGATACTACAAAGTATTGTGCTTTTCATCAAGCTCACGGACATCGGCCAGGCAGTGCTTCACTCTGAAAAAAGGCAATCCGAGGGCTAATAGAGCAAGGAAAGTTGGAAGGCCCAGGGGCTAACACGATCAAAAATCCATTGCCCGAGGAACCATAATCGAGTGAATATGATTGAATGCGGAGAATCTTCACACGCCCGGGAAGATGCGATGAAGGTCCCCAAATACCGTGGCCAACCTCGTCGAGGATCACGGTCGGATTCCCCTCGGCCTTGAGGATATCGAGCGAATCAACCCATCTTGGTCTCATGTCGGAGACTCCTTGCAAGAATACGAGGCCCGCTATTTCTCGGATAAAAGGAAGGCCCAATCTTGAAGAGCTGGGGGTACATTCCGCTCGAACATGAAAGAACCATTTACACAAGATGGTTGGAACAATCAAGAAGAATCGAACAAGAAAGCTTCCGGCGAGCGCTGTCTTGGGGCTTATCGGCAAAGAGGCCGAAGAGAATCTTGAGCTAGTACACTTCGCAAATTGGCTTTGGGAGAGCCGAATATGATCCAGAAACAGGTGAAGAATCGGAAGAGGAGGATTCCTTCTATATCCTACACAGTGTCAAATACGTGCCACCCCCTCTCACTCTTCCCCGCAATTTACGGGAGGAGAAGGCTGAGTCACAATTGCCACTTAGGGAATGGGAACATATGACAATTTTACGTGCTGCACGCACCCATATTCCTAACGGGTTTGACCGGCGTTCCCTCTCGCCGAAATCCCGGTAGTATGGGAAGATGATTAGATGACGGCGACGACGATGATGATGACGAGTAGAGTGAGGAGTCAGCGAGGCCCCGATCCGGAAACAATGCGGAACAATCATGCCGAGAAATGAGCCCATGGGAGCCGGGCACAATGGTTGGTTGTCGGCAAGCGGCAGCGAAGACACTTTGGGAGACGAATATGAAACCGAGGACATGAAGGCCATGAAGTTTCTGGATCTGAACACGTGGATGTCTTAGAATTCAACACTTTGCCTACCATGCTTTGGGGAAAGGGTTTTCGGGCGTTCGATCCGGGTGATAGTCGAAGATACGATCGAAAGAGGAAAATTAACTCCCATCCGCCCAAATGAGAAAATAACCATGGTTAGATCAAATCCACCCCCCATAACAAAGTAACACTCCTTGTCGGGGTTACCCCGAAGAAGTCACCTTCCCCGAATGTATGTCGGCTTTCGGAGAAGTCCTAGAAAGCGGCATGATACCGGATGCGCCTCCCACACGGAATGCTATAATCATCTCCAACTACGAGTATTACGAAAGGAACCGAATGGTTGCACTACAGGATGAAATCGAAAAAGCCGCCGAGTCCCGACAATAGCGACTCTTGTTGCATGATAACTATGAGCAAGGCCGGCCATGAGAGTGAATCGGAGGACGCCCTAGCTACGTGGGCCATCCGAGGGCAACAACACAACCCCGGACTCAAAAGCCGGTGACACAGGAAGCCGGTTATAAGGGCCGCCCGGGGAAGGAGCCGGTACGGCTCGGCCCCTCACCGTTGCTAGACTCCGTCAGAACCAGTGGCCAATAGCGAAAAGGGCTCCCCATTGACCTAGCGGCATTGAAGAAATCCGGTCAAGAGACGACGGATGAGGAAGTTAATCTGTTGACCCGATGCAGGCGAGATCTTCCAAGGAAATCCCAAGGCGAGATAAGAAGGCCACGAGATCAAGCACCGAAAGAAGATCGCCGCCCACATGCTAAGACAAGCTGAAACTCCAGGACCCGAGAAAGAGGATCCCGTGCTCACCCAGTTGAAACAAACACAGGCCAACATTTCCCTCTGGTCTCCTACTCACCTCGTCCTATCCCCATAAGTTTGAAGTTTGGAAGAAAGCACAGCTCGCACTCTCGTGCCTATTGATGCTACTCCCGATGATGTGGTACAACTAATTGGAAACATCCATTACGGGAATATAATCACTTTCACAGATCTCGACCTCCCTCAATTTGGGGCTGATCATAACGAGCCTCTCTTCATCACAGTCCAGCTGGATGAACGACGCCTCCCTCGGGTCCTGGTTGATAATGGGTCCGGAATGAACATTCTTCCTGCAAAGATCATGAGCTTGCTTGATATCAAGACTACAGAATTAAAGCCTTCTTCTCTCACAGTCAAGCTTACGACTCAACATCCCGAGCAGTCCTTGGAGTCGCCACTTTAGACCTACGGTTCGGACGAAATTGATACTGTGGAATTCCGGGTTATCGACATCCCGATTACTTTTAATGCCTGTTGGGAAGACCTTGGCTCCATCAAGTCAAAGGGTCGCCTCGAAGCCTCCACCGGTGTGTGAAATTCGTCTCGAATGGGGATCGACGACCATTTACGGAGATTTAGTCACTTTAGAGGGCACGGATACGGGCGGAATACCTATTACGGAAATCAAACATGACAAGGAAGGTCTTATGCTAACGGGCTTCACGGTCGAGGCCTCCCGAGGCCCAAGTGTGCAACATAGATGCGACGGTCACTCGGGATAAAATCCCAGGTCTTGAAAATGATGAGAAAAATGAGCTATCTACTGGCCTCGATGCAGGGAAAGCACCAACAAGGAACTCACAAACTCATCGAGGTGAAAGGACGAGAATACTCGCCACGGCACAGGATATGAGGCCTCCTCGGTGGACAACTGCAAAGGAAAAAGATTTGAAGGCTGCCACGAAAGGTCCGGTCGGCAACCCTAAATCTCTCCCCTTCGGTCCTAATTTGGGCGACTACTTTGTAAAGGGTCCCACACAACCGGGAAACATCCACGAGCCCACTCCTACGGCGGGATGGCTAAAGCTACGGGATAGCCTCAACAAGTTTAGAGGAACCCGAGGCTAAC